>CAMGYJ010000004.1:62861659-63086372 GCA_946122785.1 Linum tenue
ATTATAAAAAAATACATAGTCTCAGAAAATGATTACAAAAGAAATAAATGATCACCTTTCTAGTTTGACGAAGAAACCAAAACCAAATTCCCAGGGCTGTCTAATGCTTCGTGGGGGCCTTGTTCCAAAATTGAGACGTGGTCTAAATTGACTTTTAACTATAATAAAACTAAAATGACTGTAATATCTTTCTACATAGCTTAAAATAAAATTAGGGTAATGTCTATTTTTTATCCAAACCTTTTTCAGATTCTTTTATATTATCCAAACCTATTAAAAATTTATTAATTAGCCAAATTTTTCATAATGCACCAAAATATTAGTCATTTTTACGTTATTGTTAATAATTCTGTAACTCTTTTCTTATTTAAAATACTAAAATTTTGGAATCTTGACCTTCATGTGTCTCTTCCAAGTCAGTATCATGTTGTCAAGTCAATATTACTAACAAAAATGCTAACCGAAAGTTAACATTGGGCTAATTTTTAGTATTTCGATAGGTTTGGATATTATAAAAGAATCTGAAAAAGGTCTGGATAAAAAATAGACGTTACCCATAAAATTATCTATTATCTTTCTTATTTTCGTAGTCTTCATGATATCATTTTTAATTGTTATTATAGCTAAAATTATCTATTAAAATCGTCATCATACTCATAATCAATCAATCATATACTAAAAATATAATCTACAATGTACGATCGGTAACTAACGGATCTAAGTGGAGGCCCCTAATATTCGGAGGCCCTGTGCCGGAGGGCGGGCCAGCACACCCTCTAGGCCGGCCCTGACTCTGTTTTTATAAGTCGACCGGTTACCAAACAAAGAAAGCCTTTTGCGCTTCCATTCCAGAGAAACAGAGCTTCTTCCTCAACCTTCCATCTGTCCATCCCAACCCAATTCATCTGCCACATCGCCAGGGAGAATTGGCTCTTTAAAAGCTTTCCCATTAGAGAATCAAATCGTTCAGTGGAGATTAAGGTCCTCTGCAGCCATGGCGAAGATCAGGAAGGCCGTGACCGTGACTCTGAGGCTCCTAGCTCTGGCTGCTACTGTCGTTGCAGTTGTGATCATGGCCACCAGCAAGGAGACTGCTCATGTCCTGAACTTGACGTTCACCGCCAAGTTCACCCACACCCCTGCCTTCAAGTAAGTTGCTCGCTGAACTCTGATTCTCTGTGTAACTCAATTTGAATCGAGTTGGGTATCCATGGATTCGGGTTTAATTGCCATCCCTTCTCACAACTAATCGTTTATACATGTTTGCAGATATTACGTGGTCGTAGAAGCGATTGCTGGATTTTACACCGTTCTAGCCCTTCTGTTGGCTTCGAAGAGCTTGTTGTCGCGATTGACCCTGATTCTGGATCTGGTAACTAATCACGATTAAGATTAAGATTAAGACGTAGTTTTGGTTCGTTTAGTGATGTTATGGGGATTGTTTCATTTAATTTGGTTTTCCGATCAGGTGGTGGCAATGTTGCTGACTTCGAGCATCGCTGCCGCGCTGGCGATCGCTCAAGTGGGGAAGCAGGGGAACAGCCACGCCGGCTGGCTGCCGATCTGCGGGCAAGTCCCTCGTTACTGCGACAAGCTGGTTGTTTCTCTCGTCGCCGGCTTTGTGGCTGCGCTAGTCTATTTGTTGCTACTCGTCTACACGCTTCGTGCTGCACTACATCCTGTTTTCGCCATTAAACCTTAGGGAAAATCGTGTGATGTAATTTACGAAAGCTAGCTATCCTTTTCTTTTCCCTCATTGTAATGATATTTTTACTGTGTACTATTTTTGTTCTAATGTAAGATGATTGAGAAAGAATTTAACGAATATCACTATGTAGGATATGATGTATTTTGTGAAACTATTGCTTGATTTAATGCATTGTGCTTGAAATATGTATTAGGGGTGGATAATGATTCGGTTCATATTGAATTGAATTTGACATAATGATATTTGGATCGAAACGAATCAAATTATTGAGTTTCCGATTTAATTTTGGTTCTTGAATTTGGTTAGTTTTCGATTTTGGTTTTGTCCGAATCAACACCATGAATTAAACCTAACAACCAGATCAAGTCGCCAAATTTTATTCGTCAATTATATTCCCATTGCAAGAAAGGCAACTAGATAAGTCGACTTGGGTGAGTTCTAAACCCTAAAGGCCTCCACATCGTAAACACAGAAAACTTGACCTCTTAAAACTTTGGTTTCATTTAACTCTTCTATATTGTTACTCCTCTCTTAGTACGTCGTGTCACCACGCTATTCCACCACGAGGTTTGAGAACAATTGGAAGTTGCTCGACCGAAGGTCTTCCTATGTCACAACCGTCCAGAGTTCTCCATGACTTTTCCCTCAAGCTGTATACCTTCATCATCATATAACCCTTTTGCTTGAAGATTTTGTACTCGTCCTTTTTTGAATCAAAACCAAACCTAACCGGTTGAATTTATATGAAGCTATCGAGACGAGGTGCCTTTTCCTCTAAATCGAATCCCCCATCCAAACGACCCCAAGAGGAAATTGTATTGACGGGAAAAGAAGTACCCTGAAAGCAATATGCTAATTCGTTCGTTTGACATTAGCAGTGAGGCTTCCGAAAGAGTTGATGTGCAGATGATGATGATGATGGTCGCCAATTGAGTGGCATTTCTATATGTTTCTTCAACCAGGAACCCATAGTAGCTCTCCTTTCTTTCTCTGATACTTGTGGCACGACCATGTCTCACGAGATATGTATATTGTTGGAACGCTGGGCGTCGAAATCTTGGATCAAGTTTTTTCCGTTATGGAGCATCGTGCAATGCACAGATTCAGAACCATCGAATCATCATTGAGGAATTTGAGATTTTTTTTTCCACGGGCTAGACTAAGGATGTATGTTGTAAAAAAACACGTCATCGTCTTTGATCTAGAAAAACAAGAACTTAAAGATTTTGAGTTTGAAGGACACAGACAACGTCATTTCATAAATATATAACTTTTCAAGTTTCTTTGAGATGATTTTTACTTGTAAATTGGAAGTTTATTTGTACATTTTTTCCTTTTTTTCTTAATTAATTAGAAATTTCTTACAAGACTTTGGATTATTCGTGGCTTTTGAAATCCGAGATTATTGTTATAATTATGTGGAGTAGGGGGTGGATTTGATGTGTGGGAATGTGGGAGTGGGCATATGGTAACTTTTTTTTTACTCACTTGAAGCAAACATATTGCCACTTGACATGAATGGTATAGCTACATGCTACAACCATAGGAAGAAGGCTACCCCTTTGGAGAGGCCAAAGCCCATATATATAAAGTTCAGAAATTTTCGAGAAAGGCCCATTACGTATTCAATTTATGGCCCAGTAGAAAGCCCCAATAATTGGATTGTTTAACCTGTCCATTCCTTTTTCAGTGAATCGAACATAACCAAAAACCCTCCGATCTAAACCCCCTCACCACCATTTCAGCTTGCAGCCGGCCATGGCGCATCGACGTTCACTCCACTCGCTGGCTCGCCTCATCTCCTCATCCTCCACCGTGGCTCCGCGCTGTACTGTGAAATCACTCGCCTCGATTCTCCCGAATCATTTCTCCACGGCCGCAATCAGCTCGAGCTCCGATTGCATTCTTCCAGACTCCGAAGCCACTTTTTGGTGCAGCAGCCTCTTCTCCCGCAACCGAGCTCGCCATTTTTGTTCCAGCTCACGAAAAGATGATGACGAAGGCGAAGACGAAGAGGACGGCGACGAGGATGATGACGAGGAGAGTGAAGGAGATTACAGTGATGAAGACGAGGAGGGAGCTAGGGAGTCGTCTGATTCTAATTCGAAGCCGAAACCGCCGCCGCCGGGTCCCGTAGACAAGGTGGCTAGGGCTGCTGAGATTGGATACAAAGTGGTCGGCAAGCTACGGCCTTCTGAAAAAGTATTCAAACCGTACGAGCCTGTTTACGCTGTCGTTCAGGTTTGGGTTTAACCTTCTTAGCATTGGTCCTTCTTTCTTTCCTTGGATTTTGGATTTTTTGGATGGATTTTGTTGATGCCTTTGCTGCGTTTCTGTGATGTAGATTGGGTCTCACCAGTTTAAGGTCAGCAATGGGGATACTATTGTCGCCGAGAAATTGAAGTTCTGTGATATAAATGACAAGGTAAAGTTGGGATTCTTGTATATCTTTCTAGGATATGGTACTATGGTGCTTACGATCGCAGTGATGAAATTACCACTACTCAGTCATGGATTTTTGTTCTAAGCTCAGTTTGTGCATTGGGCACAATTGATGTGAGAGTGAATACTCTTGTTTAGGAGGTGATTGTTGGGTGCATATGTTTCATGCTAAGAGTCTAGATTTGGGAGGTTGGAAGTCAAGTGGTTTACTTTTTAGTTCTTACCACGATAATATGTTTGATTTTCAAATGGGTTTTGGTAAACATTTCATATGCATCTTCATTGTAATGTTATTGTTTACCGACGTGTTTTCAACCTTATGGTCTATTTTCCTATGCCTTCAGTTGATCCTTCACTCTTTGATTCTATTGCAGTTGATTCTCACCAAGGTTCTATTGTTAGGGTCAGCAACCCAAACAATTGTTGGTAGACCGATTGTGCCAGATTCAGCTGTTCATGCAGTTGTTGAGGAGCATGTAAGTGTGCCCTTTTCTCTCTCTGTCTACATCCCAGAACAAGCTTCCATAAAAGACACAACCAGCTTTTGTTAGGGTTCAAGAATCAGACCACTGAGTCATTTACTCAGTAATAGTTTTGAAATTCAACGAACGCTTTTGTGTCCAGTGAATCACTAGTTGATCGTAAACTAGAGCAGAAGCAATTGCCTTCTGTAAAGAGAGAAATATTGGTCTATAAAAAAAAAAAGAGGTCTGAACTGAGATTATCTCTAGCGTTCCTTTATTTGGCTTGCGCATCAAATTAAACGCTACATATTTCTCACTGGCTTGGGTTATACTGAGGGGAAAACCTCTTTGTTTCATGTAATGCACTGTTGTTAGTTGTTTCCTGTTTGTTCTAAATTTGCTTCCCCGTTGTGTTAGCTCTTTGGGTTCTTCAAATAATAAACTTCTTGTATGTGACCGGGCAAGTGAAGGTCTCAGTTGTAGATGAATTATGTGGGACTGGGTACTGTTTTCATACGGATAGTGTTACTTTACTCACTATTTAGGTAATTTAACTTTTCTGGAAAGGCTGCTGGACCAATATGAAATTTCACCTGCATTTCATATATGGGATGCTGGGATTCCTCTAGACCTTCTTTCTTCCTATTGCCCAACCTCCTTTCTCCTCTTTTTCAACTTTCTACTTCCTGTAACTCTTTTTAATGGTTCTTGAGATGAAATGCTTCAGTATTTTCTGTAGAAGGAAGTTTTTTTTTATGATTATATTTTTGTAGAAGGAAGTTACCCTATGGAAACTTATGAAGTTGCAGTCACCATATATTTTCTTTGATAAATATCTATAGTGCAATCTGTAATTGTTACACTTCTTTTCAGGCATTAGATGAAAAGGTAATCATCTTTAAGAAAAAGAGAAGGAAGAACTACCGCCGGACTAAAGGACATCGTCAGGTATGCCAAACATGAGTTTCTGCATCATTACGACCATACTCCCGCTGATTCTTAAGGTCATACCTTTTCCTTCAATCTCTTAACTGTGGTTTTGTGTTGTTCCCAGGAATTGACTAGATTAAGAATCACTGACATTCAAGGAATTGCAAAACCCGAAATCAAAGTAGATCCTAAACCCACGAAGCCCACGAAGCCTTCGAAGCCCACGAAGCCTTCGAAGCCTACAGTTGAGGAGCAAGAACAGGTTGCAGTTGCTGCTTAGGAATCATTCTGTCTTCTTGGCGGTGATGCTCCCTGGGCTTCTGAGGTCAGTTAAGAGTTCTGCAATGCTGTTTTTAGTTTGGCAGAGTACCTTTAGATCCATTAAGCAAAGAGGCTACTGGGAGGACAAAGTGAACCATCCAAGAAGATGGTTGACTGGTTGATTTGATGAAAATATACTACATTCCCCTTTGAGCTACTTCACTCTACTGTATTTCCTGTCTGCATCTTTTGGTAGCTATACTGCTTTTGTCCGTTTAGTGTAGTAGAATTTGCCATAATAGACGATTAATTGAGGATCAAAATAAAGTATCCTTTTTTATACGAGACCTTGATCTTCTGTTAGGGGTTTGTGATGCTTGAAACGGATTTGGCCTTATCTGGCTAATACTGATTAGTGATTTCAAGCACGAGCCTTAGGCTTGAAGCTTGCAGTATTAGAGCCTTTGGTCATGTTTGATGAATATTTAATCACCCACTGCTTTTGCTATAGATGATTGCTGGTTTAACTGAAAGTTGCCCATCTTCATGGTAAATTTGATGAACGCAGATATGTCAATTTCGACTTTGCTTGCTCATGCTGATATGTTTAGGTATTCTTTCAACAATACAATTGCATAAAATAATTCAGTGGTGCTTGCAAAAGAGCAATTTAACAGTGGATAGTCGGTGTCAAATATGTAGAAAGGACAAAGAGAGATTGGAGAGAGGACCAATGGATTGCTCAGAATTATGTGTTTTGATGATGGATAAAGGAGTGTGTGCTAAGCCCGATTACCAATCGAATTGAAAATTTGTACACGACGAGAGTCGAAAATGAATGGAATGTGGAAAGTAATGGGATAAAAAGTGTATTTGATTTCATGTGCTCTGATTCAATTTTTGAGTCATTTTATCCCTCATCATGTTAATTTAATAAAATCAAAATGAAATTGAATCTTAAACATGCAAAACAATATCCTCTATGTTTATGTTTTAAGAGAAGATTTAATCGAAGAGTTTTTCGGTTTAAACAAACATTATATATGTAACTCTTCAAAGACAAGTCTATTATTTTTTGTGCTAAAAATTGTGTTAGAGGAAAAAGATGATGATATTGATTTTTAATAAGTGTGTATGAAAATAGATAAATTAAAGAAATTATGTGTTGTGGTAATTTGAGGATTTCATAAATCCTCTTAGCGTGGGAACTCCATGTCTTTTGGAAGAGTAGAGTTTGTCACAATTCCTTTAATATTTAAGTAACACTTCAATACCAACATTTCAAAATGCTTTGTCATAATCCATCTTTCATACATTCCAATGATCCAGCAATTCTACATCCAAAAGATCATCTCTTGTACTCCTAACAAAGTAATAATTCTTATTAATATTCTTTACACATACCATTTTCTTGATCTTATCAATAAAACTAAGAGAATTTGTATATTACAAGTTGGACAAAAGGCAAAGTTGGAACTAATAAAGGACAAAGAAATATGATAAAGTTGCAGAAAATAAAATCCACAAAAGCCACAAGGCCACAAAGCTCAAAATGCACTTTCCTATATTGTAGTTTCCATTTTTTTTATGACATTAAATGTGATGATTGGATATTATTTCTTACATCAGGGTGCATAGTACATATGAATTTTTTATACATTTCTAATAAATTGAATTAGTAAAAAATATTATAAATTATATTTGCTAAATCTCTCCTAATAACTTGAGATATTAACCTATTGTAAAAGCTTCCCTGCAAAAGTCATATTGGTTTAAATATTGATTACCATTAATAGTTGGTTTCAAGATAATTTAACAGGGTAACGATAATCGGCTAACCGGATATCACTAATGTACATAAAATGTGACTAGGCGTTTCCCAAAATCACTATGGGTGAACACTCTACCTCCCATCCTTTTTTCTCCAATAATGATTTATTCTAATTTAAAGATTAGTGGTTGCAAAATCGTTCCTTTCTCATAATAATGTTTAACGGGACAGTAAATAAGATCGTCTAGTAACTTCAGTACAAACCGTTATTATTTTATATCGTGAGTATACGAAACAAAAAATTCAATGAAATTTTTGTATATTATGTAAAGAATAATTCCATTCCAACAGTTGAGTATGAGAGATGTTCAAAAAATAATATTATATCATTCTTTCAGAGGGTTCTTAAAAGTTGTCCGAAAAATTGACTTGTCATTAGCAAAATAAATAGGTGTGTAATCTCCAATGACATCTTTCTACAAATCATAAAAAGTATTGAAAACCTTTCGACACAATGAAAAACAAATAGAGAATATTAATACGAGTCGCACCTACGACTCCTATGTTGAAAACCCTTCTCCCTCCTCTTTCCCCACTTTCTTCTCCTCTTTTCTTTAGTGAAAGTTCCGACTCTTTCTTAGAGTAGTGGTGGGTGATTGTTCTCCACCTCCCTCTCACTAAACAAGTAATTAAGTGCTAAATTATGGTAGGGTTGGTTCTTCTTTCTTTGCTCTGGTGCTTTAGATATATTGGATCCGTCATTTGATTCGTCCCAATCAAAATGCACTTGCATTATAATGCATCACCATCACCACTCCACACCCTCCAAACATTGTTTACTTAGTTTGTAACCCCATCCACAATTCCTAGCCGCCACTCCTTCAATAATATAATCAAAGTTGTGAGGTCACTCGCATTATGTAAAACTCGTGGAGAAGGTTAGACACTAATTCATACGGTACGAAATCCCACGTTTGATAAGGTTGACCGAAATTGTGACTCATCTAAAGGGGATTGTACTTAAGTGTAAATTAACTTTCTAACTAAACGAAGTTCGAAGAGCGTCTATGATTAACTCAACTATTTTGATGACTAGGGTTTTATCTGACATTAAAAAATAACACGGTGTACAAAATATTATGATTCGGTGATTACTCATTTTCCCCTTCCACTCTCCTTAATAAACATGCATGATGCTTGGTTTTTGGGTCCAAATAGTGAGAAGTTGGTAGGGACGGTCATAGAGCATGTTGCAATCACATCAATGAAACATAAGCTAGAGTACATAGTCATGGAACAATTTGTACTTTCCTTCAATTACAAAACACACCTCTCTACTTTTATATTTGGCTAACTTATCCTCGAACTTTTTTTAATATGTGTTAAGCACGTCCCTCCATTACTTTTCTCGTCCAACCTGTGAACCATTATCCAATCAATCAATATGTCATCATCGGTCTCTAGGTCCCTCAAAAATAGTTGTATACTAGAGATAAGAGAATTTAACTATCTAATCAACTTATGATGTTTTTTTTTACTTAAAGAGGTACGAAAAGATGTGCTTGGTGATGAACACATGAAAATATGAGCGCAAGCTACGCAAATATGAAAGTACATAGATGATATAAGTGTGTGCTAATTGGGACAATATGCAAGAACCATAATGATTGATAAGCCAAACCTACATAAATAATCAAATATAGAATGAATGACATGGGTAGAAACTAATGCTCAACATTTGGTTGTAATATGGAAGGATGGTGGGAAATAAAAGGTAATGTTAGGAATTGGTCACTTTCATTTCCCTTCATATTCTATCATTATTAGTGCTTTTTAGACTCAAGATCCCTAATCTTTTCATTCACATCTACCATAGTGCTAAGATGTAAAGAAGAAAAAACCTTAAAAAAAAGGAGAGCATAGCTCATTCACTCTTTTCACTTGACACCCCCACAAACTTCAATTCTCACCACTACTACAACCAAATTGATTGTGTCTTTTTATATGCTTGAAGTGGGTGGTGGTGTGGCAGAAGCAAATTATCAAAAGTGTAAATATGTCACTTTTTTTTTTATAATCAAATATGTCACTTTCTAGTTAACACAAACCCTTTTTTTTCCTTCATGGGGAGGAAAAAGGGTTTCCTTTTGTGTTTGATTGGCAGAGAGGAAATCAAAATGGGAACGGCTCCATGTTTTGAAGAAGGTGGGGAGAATCTAAAGAATAAACTCTTGAAACAATTTTTGGGTTGTGGCCAAAATAAAAAAAGTGAGTGAGGTCAATCCAAGTTTGAAAGAATGGTTGCAACGTAGAATTTTAAATTAAGAGATCTTGATTTCATTTTTCACAATGTGTGCAATCCCACTCTCTTCCTCTAATCCGTAGGGGCACACATTCATATAAAATAGTAAAATGTATTGCGAAAAAAGAAGATCAATGATAAAACCTACAGCTATAATTAGATTAAGTAGCTGATCATAAGCAAGAATCAAGAAGTTCAGGGTACTCAAGCATGGGTTTCATCCCTACATTACAAGTCTTTTAAATTTTAAAAAAAAACTAGATATGCCATACCAATATCACAAATAACTATCTCCGAATCTAAAACAAACATTTGTAATATTGATACTAATGTCAAACCGATCCATACCGTCAGAGACGGACCTAGGTTGGGCAAAGCTTTGTCAATTGACAAACCTCGATACAATTTTGGGACATATTTTATTTGTATTTTTTTTTTCTTAGTGATTGTAGTATTTGAATGCAAGACTGTTTGACAATTCTTGATAATTTTGTTTCATCGTTGAATACCCTACCGAAATTTATGGGTCGGCCAATGCATATGGTATAATTTCCGTTTGTTGCATAGTAAGATGGACGAATCATGGTAGCAACTGTCTTGTTCTCGAACAACCTTTTTCTCAACCTCCGCCATAAAGGTTGTCACGTATATGCTAGTGCGATGGACATCTTAGTTCGACCGAGTAATATTACCAGGCATATTCCTTAGTGCCATTTTTCTCGTGACAAAAAAAACAATGGCGGAAACTTTCTTTTCCCCTCCAAAGCAGTAGTAGGTTGTTGTTATTCTATTTTCCAACGACATGATAATGTGGAAGCCATATTACTCTTGTTTGTAGCTAGCTTTAATTTGGTTAATCACTTTTAATATTGATCTGGATTTCCGTTGTTGTTTCGAGTAGTGGTGACGTTGCTTCATCAGTCATCACTGATTGAGTTGTGTGTTGGTATGTGATATAAATCTATTATTGAATCTCACACAACAATTCGATTTATTGGGATGAACTGATTCTTAACATGGGATCAAAAGCCCTCTGTTCGAATATCGGTGAACCCAATTGGTATGCACACATTATGTCTGATGCACGTGCAAACTTCAAGCCGATATGAGTGGCTTTTCATCCGAAGGTTGCGTTAGTAACTTAGTATATGATATAAGATCCATTATTAGTATGTGGTATAAGACGAAGAACACAAGCACCAGATTTTACGTGATTTTCGTGAATGTTAGCACTATTACACAAACAACATAGAACTCTCCGAATCACTCTTATTCAACTTAGCTTCATTAGGTTAATTGTTGCATCCTTCGTCTATAAAGTCATGGAGAACATTGATCACCCCGAATGACAGATTTAGGATGATTGGAGTTATCATTTTCAATTATGTGATTAGATAGATTCTCGTCAACTGGTATCAAGGTCGACAAGCCATTTACTTACAATACGTAATTAGAACACATGTAATCGTTAAGACATCTGAAATGAACATTTGGTTGAATGACCGATCACCCAAAAATTTTGAATCAAGATTGCGGCCAAATTATGTAATTCATCCTAAGTTACTAATTAGAGTGGCATAATGGAGGTAAAAACAAGGGTTTTGGTTGGATTGGGAATGTGATTGAATGCCGATTCATTCATTTAGCTAAAGGAGTATATATAACCAACGTAGTTAGCAAAAGCTTTGTTGCTAACTGCTATTAACTTATTATCACCATGGTTGTTCTGGCACCACCTCGGTGTCTTTCACTGTCATCGATACAATACAACTTTTGTTTGTGATGGTGATAATTTGGGGTGGATACTGTTGGTATATTCTCCTGTGCGGCACTATTCCCATAATCAAAAGAGTCAAATCCTCTTATATTCATTTCGTTCCCCAACCCAATACCCACCACCATTGCCTCTCTCAACACCTTCCCAGAAAACAGAGCACTTCAAAGTTCAAAACAAACCAAAATTGCGAGCGAGGGAGCTATTCATCGAACGAACAGTAGCCAGCGAGCCAGTGTTGAGAAGCAGGCAAAGCAAAAGTTGTCTCTTGACGCCGGCTCGCTGCGCGATGTTTGCGACCCTTTTCCATGGCCTGATGGGTGGAGTTCGGGGAGGGACCCTGCCTCTCTGAGTTCCCTTCGCTGATCAGTAGTGGTTCTCTTCCTACTGATGTGAGGAATCCAGTTGGTTTTCAACTTTTTAATTTTATTTACTTTGGGTCGTTGTTATGGTGGCGCTCCTGGAAGACTTCGAGGCAGCAAATTGGTAAATGGGTTATTCCTTCCTTCCTTCTTTCTTTCCTTCCTGGTTTCCATTGTCCATCAACCCTTTTGGCGATGTTTACTAGAGAGAATCATTTGGTGGGTTGGTGCCAATTCTGCCTTCTCCCTTGGGGAGGATGCATTTCTAAGTACATGCATATTCTTTGTGGAATAGAAGTTTCTGTTCTGAACTTAGCCCTTAGTTGTTGTAATTATGATCAAGTTCTATCTTTTGATAGATGATAGGGAAGGTGGTTTGTGTAAACTCCATAGCATTAAGCTGCGTGTTTTGGGGTTCATGGAAAGACTAGTCATGATTCAATTACTCTATAGTTCACAGATTTTTTTTTAGGTTAGTTGTTCTTTCTTGTGTTCATATCTGATATCTTCCTCCCTCTAATAAGGAGAACTTTCAAGTTTCAATCCCATTTTGCAGTCTTTTCTGCATAGATGATATTAGCCATAGAAAAAGATTACGACTTTATCACTTTCTTTATTTGCTTGTATCTGTGTACTGACATATGGCTTCATATGTTGCACTGTAGGTTGCAGGGAAATTATACACCTTGCTGATTCTTCATTTGGTCACTTGATCAAGAGGGTGTTTTCAGCAGATTTGGTGTTTTTTCTCTTCTGGTCAATCAAATACTTTCAACATGGTGCAAGTCTTCCTCTAGCTTGATCTTCCTACTGGAAAAGTTCAGCTTCAAGCAGGACAGATCTTCTTTGGCAACTTAAATTTCTTCTGACCAAGTAACTTGTTTCTCAAGTTTATACCTTGGATTCAGCTTCTTCGGGCAAATCTTCTTTGGCAGGGTTACTGTGATCTCCACTTTTAGCTGTGAATTTAGAAGAAGGGACTTGATATCGTCAGAGAACGAGTCTCTTGTATATCAATTACCAAGGATCGCTGTGTACTTGGCAAATCATACTTCAGCATCAAAGCCTTATTGGTATTCCAACTTTTGTGGTAGAATCTTGTTCAGAAGCTTTCTGTAACAGAAGCTTCAGTCCAATTCATTGGGCAAATCTCCTTTGGCATTTGGGAGTCCAAGTTGACTCCCAGTTTACCCCCTTCCGGGACATATCTCCTTTGGCAGTTTGGGGTCATTAGCTTGACTCCTGTTATCCCTTTCTAGGGCAGATCTCCTTTGGCATTCGGGAGTGCTCAGCTGACTCCCTATTATCCTTGTTTACTGTATATCCCTCGGTCTCTCTGCCTTCCAAGGCCAGTATTCTCATCGAGAATATCGTAGCTAGGCATTGGCTCTGGAAATCAAGTTAGTGTGGCAGTCAACAATCAAGAGGTACCTTATCTCATAACTTCTTCAGAATAGGTTTGCTTGAATTCATGACCCAAGGCAACAACTTCGTTGCTCCTTTAAAGATTGTTCAGTTATCATTTATTTCTGGCATGGTGAAGGTTTAGTTATTTCCTTTAGGTTTTTTTATATAAGAAATTAGCAAATGTAACACTTCTAAACTATGCTATGTACTGCAAGTCCTGTAAGAGCTGTGGTGGCTGAGCTGGATCAGGTCACTAAGCTGTTTATTGAGATAATTAAGACACCTATAGCCTTAGGATTTGGTTCCTCCAAAACAAAAACAAAAAGAAAGTTGATTCAATGGGTGAGATTGAATGGGGTATTTGAGGAAGTCAAATCATATAGGGGTTGACTAGTGAAGCATTGGTCATTAGTAATGATTCAGGTCCGAGCATTTTTTTCGATTTGGACAATTTCCCCCCTTTAGTAGCTTGTCGACCTGATTCATCCTGCTGTAAGCAGAACCAGCTCAAATTTTGAATGATCAGTGCACTGTTGTCTTATAATCCCACATTCATGAATTTTTTGTTCTTCAGTTGGTATCATTAGATTTCTATCTTTATGCGCTCTCGATTCTTGGTAAATTGATCGAAGCATGGTTTTCACTATTGTAGGTGATGGACATGCTTCAGAGTGACTCCGATTGGGAGAGTTCCAGTGACAGTGGCAGCAGCAGCGAGGACATGGAGGAACTCGAGTTTAGGTACGGAGGACAAGCACACAGCATTCTGTCTTGCCTCGACGAGAGCATAGGAAAGATTGATGATTTCCTCTCCTCCGAGCATGGCTTTGTCTGTGGAGACATCGTCAGCTCAGTAACTGATAAATCCGGACAAACAGGCAGAGTTGTGAATGTGACAATGTTGGTCGACCTTGAAAGTCTCTATGGGAGAGTCATAAAGAACATGGACTCCAAGAAACTCTCGAAAATCCGGTCCATTTCTGTGGGAGACAACGTGATTCAAGGGCCGTGGATTGGAAGAGTTGACAAAGTAATCGACAGCATCACAATGCTGTTTGATGATGGAATGATTTGCGAGATAGATGGAACAGACCAAGAAAAGCTGGTCCCACTTCCTCCAAACTTACTCGAAGACCCATTGTATCCCTATTATCCTGGACAGCGAGTACAAGTTCGGCTCCCCACTGCTGCTTCTCGGTCAACTCGATGGCTGTGCAATGAATGGAAGGAAAATCACGGTATGGGGACCATCTCTGCTGTGAACGCAGGCACCGTGCATGTCGATTGGCTTGCTTGTGCACTTGGTGGTTGTGATGAAGTTAGCCCTCAGACATCTCCTCCACCTGTTCAACATGCGAATGACTTGACCTTGTTGCCGTTATTTCTGCATGAGAACTGGCAGCTTGGTGACTGGTGCAGAGTTCCTGCTGTTGACACAAAGGAAATATTTGTTATTGGGAAAACGAAGACTACAGTTGATATTGCATGGCAGGATGGTACGAGCTCATTTGGTTTATACTCACAGTCTCTACTCCCTGTGAATGTTGTCAATGCTCATGAATTCTGGCCTGGGCAGTTTGTTCTCGAGAAGAGTGCAAATGATGATGAACCGCCTGCTTCTGGTGGCCAAAAATGGGGTATTGTGAGTGCTGTGGATGCAAAAGAACATACGGTCAAGGTGAAGTGGAAATCTTTTGTGGACATGAGTAATACAGGGAGTGATCAGGTGGAAGAAGTTGTAAGTGCATATGAATTAGCTGAACATCCAGATTACTCATACTGTTATGGAGAAATTGTGTTTAGAGCCCATGTTGATGATCATCCTTCTGAAGATTACACATCATGTATTGGTTTCGTATCGGGGTTTAAAGATGATGGCATTGAAGTGACTTTTGCTTCTGGCGCTGAAATCACTGTATGACCTCTCATTCATTTTCATGTTCCTACACTTCTTTTGTGTACTATCTCTCAGCATTCATGTTTTTTTGAAGATCTCATTCCTACCCACCCCTTTCTTTGTTTGCTACTGTTTAGATGACTATCTGTTTACTCTAATCCACGATTTATAATGTTTTGTTTCACATGACACAGGTTGTTCCAAGTGACATTTTTCGGGCTGAGAAACATGAGGGTTCTACTGGGACTCCCCTCCAAGACCACGCTGTCGAGGACCTGAGCCAAGTGGCAGTAGACCGTGGAAAACAACTTGTTGACCATGCTGTAAGGCTTCTCTCTCTCTGTCCTTTTTTCATCTATACAGATGCACACTGAAGCTTCTGGTAAACTGTAAATGGTGCTTTTTCGGTGGTGAACAATCAGCTTTTGCTGTCAATATGTTTGCTGAATCAAATGAACTACAACCACTATTTCAACTTGTATATTTGCAGTTGCATTTTATGTATGATTGCACGGACGAATAATTTTTTTTATTTTGCCTTCCGTTTTGTTTTCTTTTGGTTTCTGAACCTGTTGGAGATACATGCCTTCTACGGACTGGCACTAAACCACTGCTCTATTATCAGGATTCACCAGATCCCAACGGAAAGGGAGAGGATAGCAATAACCATCCCTGGGAGTCTAGTTCTTCGTATTTTCTTCATCCGTCCACTTTTGGAATCTTGACTAGCATAGCAGCAAGGATATTTGGATCTTTCACTTCCTCATCAATGCCTAATCCTTGCTGTGTTGCTGAAGATGGAGATCAACTCGAGCAATTTGAAAAGGAACGAGTACCTGGAACTTATTGTGGTCTCTCCACAGACATGAAACCCTTGGTGGCAGTTGAGATGCAGAGATTCGAAACGGCTTGCCCAGAGCAAGAAGCTGTTGACGTTGACGAAAACGAAGGATTTAAAAGCTCCTCTGCCACACAGAGTTGTGATTTGTTCAGGAAATTTGATATGGTTAATGATTGCTCTGACCATCACTTTGTTGATGGTGCAGGCAAAGAAATGACGATGTCTCAGGTAAGGAGACACTTTCTTGTCAATACTATAAGGGCTTGTGTGGCAGACAAATAAAAGCCCTAACAAATCAATACATCTTCAGAGCTCGTTATTTTAACGTATTTTCTCACTTTTTCCAGGTGAAAAGAAGTTGGTTGAAGAGGGTACAGCAGGAATGGAGTAACCTGGCAGAAAATCTTCCTGGTTAGCACTCTACATCTTATGGTCACTTGTTTCATCGTATTTTAGTTCGATGTCGCTCACTCTGAGGTCTTTTGATAACCTAAACAGAATCCATTTATGTCCGGATCTATGAGGAGAAGATAAATCTCCTTCGAGCAGCCATTGTTGGAGCACCCGGTACTCCATATCACAATGGCCTTTTCTTCTTCGACATATATCTCCCTGCCCAGTATCCCCATGAACCACCCGTGAGTTGAAGCTTTCACCTTTCTTGATGCATTTTTTTTTCTTCTGTTCATATTTTGATAAGCAACTGAAGAATGTTGTGTTTACTACAAATTTCATTGCAGCTGGTGCACTATCGTTCTGGTGGGCTCCGCCTCAACCCCAATCTGTACGAGTCAGGAAAAGTCTGTCTCAGTCTCCTAAACACATGGACAGGCACAGGCACTGAAGTCTGGAATCCAGAGAGCTCCAGTGTTCTTCAAGTTCTTCTCTCCCTCCAGGCCCTCGTCCTGAACGAAAAACCTTACTTTAACGAAGCTGGCTATGATAACCAGGTCGGTAAAGCTGAGGGAGAGAAGAACTCAGTAAGCTACAACGAGAATGCCTTCCTTGTGACCTGGAAGTCCATGCTTTACTTGCTTCGCAAGCCACCAAAGGTAAAAAGAAAGGCCTTTATCATGTCTGCAACCTATCTATCAACCTTATCTCTCTTACATAATCGGTAGACAAACTCGTGGTTGACCCATCTAAAATGAACAGCATTTTGAGGCACTCGTGGAGGAGCACATCAAGCAACGTTCGCACGACATTCTGGTGTCCTGCAAGGCGTACCTGGATGGAGGAGAACCGATCTTAGCAGATGGGCAGCTTGGAGCGCAAGGAACTCGAAAGGGGAGCTCTGATGGATTCAAGATCATGCTTGCTAAGCTCTTCCCGAAGCTCGTCGAAGCCTTCTCTGTCAAAGGAATCGATTGCAGCCAGTTCCTGGAGCCCGAGAAGTGAAGGCCAGGCTCATGAAGACTCTCCATTTGCTATATGTACAGGAATAAGTTGTATTGTATATGTATCAGAGTATCTTCTGGTGGTGCTTGTGCCAAACTGGGAATTATGGTTTCGTGTGTGTTTGGTTTGTGAGAGGAAATGTGAAGTGAATAAATGAGGGGAGAAATTCCTAGTGGTATGCTCTCTGGTGTAATGTAATATTGATATATATGTTTTAAAATGTATAATTGCTGATTATGTAAATATGGAGATTTGTAAAATAATTATTGTTATCATAATAAAACGAAGAACTGGAACTGGTTTGGTGTGTCTCAGTCAGTCTTGTAGTCGTTGTTCAGCAAGATTGTAATAGTGTGATATTTTGTACCGAAATTGTAGTTTAATTATGGTTGAATCATTTGATAATGATATTATTAAAAACCGTTCACCATTAGTACAATACGATTTTACAAACACTGTAATCCTTCAGAGAAAGTTCTCCAAAACCTCAACATGATTATACGTCCAGTTTGTTTGTTCTAAAATATCATTGTATAAAATTTAGGCAAAATACACTTTCATAGCCATAACTATTCGCGTTGTGACAAATATAGCCACTTTTTGAAAAATACACTCGTATAGCCATTCCGTCCAAAACTTTAACGACAACATCATAAATGCTGACTGTACTAACGTTTTCTAGTGACGTGGCAATTTTTTGTTTAAACCAATCCTAGGTGGAAAATTTCATTTCTTATGAAGTTATTATTATAATTACATTAAAAAGTAAAAATAAGAATTATTGAAAATGAAACAACAGGCCATCAATCCACCCGAGAATTCTTTTTTCACCTTCTTAATTTGTTACCCCTCTCGGCTCTCTCTCACTCTCTCTCCCCATTCTCTTCTTCCTTCTCCCATATCACCCTCTTCAATCCATCCATCTCTCTCTGCTAAAACAACAGGCCATCAATCCACCCTTACCAAGCACTCCGCCGCCTAGAGCACTCCGCCGCGCAGATCGCAATGAGCTCCCTCCGCCACCGGGCTCGCCTTCTCCCCAGATCTGGAGCACTAAGTTCGCCGCTCGCCCATTTTGATGAAGAGGAAGCGGTGGCAAAGAGAAGACAGAGCCATGGGAGAGCATGCAGGGGCTCCACCACCGCTAATTTTTTCGTCTCTGTTGCTGATCCCGTCGCGGCACCACCTCTCCTTGTCGATTGCGCCGCCGCCGAGAAGCCACACCAGAGTTCGTTTTTCGCGATGAAGAAGGAGCTGTGTAGTGGGTACACCGTTTGAGGTTTCGAGTGATCGAAAGAGAGTGAGAGACGGTCGGTGGTGGTGAGTGGTGATTGTGGTGAGTGGTGATTGTGGTGAGCGGCGGACGAGAGGGAGAGACAAAGGGAGAGAGAGATGGAATTAGGATTAGGTTTTGTTATTGTTGGGTCTTTCTTTCTTTGGATTCTGGAGGAGGGGGGCTTCAATTTGAGTCTCGGTTGCTGGGCTTGACCCTCAGCTGGGCTTCTTTAATTTGTTGGGCCTGGCAGGATGTGGTAGTTGGGTATGTATTTTCGGTTTATCGGTTCGGAACTCGGAATTTCGGGTTCGGTTGGCATACTCTGTATTCCGAATTAAGAGTATTTCCTTTCCGATTTCCGATCCGAATAGTGAGAAATTCGGTTTCGGTCGGTTCGGCTTCGGTTCGGTTCGGAGAGTTGAAACCGAACCGGATGCCCACCCCTATACCCAGGAGACCCATCTGGATCGTCTTTTTCGATTTCCTTCTCCTCAATCCCTTCGCATCTCAGCCTCTGCCCGTCGCTGCGATGGGTACCGACCTCTGCGGCTCGGTGGCCACAAGAATCCTTAACGACCGCTGCAGACCCGCTCTGAGATTCTTTGTGCCGAGGTCTCCGTGAGCTTAGTCGACGACTCCGACGAGATGGGTCTTCGAGTGCTGGTTCTTGGCTTGAGATTCTGGAAACATCGACGAGCCCCACAGATTCTGGAAACATCATCTCTCGGCCTCCCAGCTCCCTCTGCCTCCTCCTGCCGATTTTTCAATCTCTTCCATGAATTATTCTTTCTGCACATTTACAAGAATCGGTCACTGGAAACCAGAAATTACCCACAAATTGATGATGTGGAGGGTGGTGGTGTTTGCCGCCGCGTGGGAGGTTGTCTGTTGGTAAGAAGTTAGAGATCCTGTTTGAGCTGAGATTATGTACCTGGAGATCTTCTTCGAACACCGCCTCCGTCTCTTCTCCTCCATCCGCGCTAATGAGATCCTGTGCATGCTCCATCGCCACTCTAACCCGGGAGCCGCGGCTGTCGATTTGACTTCAGACCACCTTGCGATGAAAATGATCGGAGGGAAGAGGTACTTCGTCTGAAGGAAAGAAGAAGATGGACAGTGGGCCTCGCTGCTGAGTTACAAGCCCACACAAAGACAAAGGGGCGAAGCCCACTTCAGAGATCAGCCTGGGTCTCTGCTGCTTGAAGAAGCACGTTCCGACGTCGTTTGCACAGCACGACGTCGTCCCACTTCTCACTTACATTAGCTCAATCGAGCTTAGCCACCTGTTTTCTTTCCATTGGTTGTTTTCAATTGTTTGTTAATATTAGTTAGTTAATTACTGTTTAGTGACCGTTGTAAATGGTAGGGTTCAGTAGTGTAGCCTATATATACTGCTTGTAAAGCTTCTCTTCAACTCAATGAAACAAAGTTTCACACAACCCTATTCTTATGGTATCAGAGCACCATTAGTACTCTGCTAGGGTTTCTACAACATGAGCATTGAACCTGCACAGTCCTCTACGGTGGCTACTTCAACCAACTCTTCTAGCTCAACAGATCAGTTGGTGCCACAGTCTATTGTCTCAATCAAGTTCAATGGAAGGAACTACAACTTATGGAGCAGATATCTGAGGATAGCTCTCAAGACAAGAAAACGCCTTGGATACATCGATGGTTCAAAACCACAACCTGATGCTGCTGATGCAAGCTTTGAAGAGTGGGATGCTAACAACACTCAGGTATTAGGCTGGCTTCTTAACTCTCTTGATGAAACTACTGCTGAGAGTGTCCCTAGTACTGAGAATGCATATCAGATCTGGGAAGATCTGAAAATGAGGTATGGACAGGCTGATGCAGTTAGGTTGGTAGATCTACAGACTCAGATCTTTACTTGCAAGCAAGGCAGCTCTAGCATTAATGAGTACTTTACTAAACTTAAGACATATTGGGAAGAATATGTTCAGTATAGGACAGTTGTGTGTAGTGCTTGTCCTCAAGCAGATTGTCCAGCAACTGTGGCTCTTAATACCCTTAGAGGGTTTATTCATGATGACTATGTTATGAGGTTTATTACTGGTTTGAATGACAACTATGAGGGGGTGCGTACCAACCTGTTGATGATGAAGCCCATGCCTAGCATAGGATCTGCCTTCAGTTATGTCCTGCAACATGAAAGACAGCTAGATCCACAAGGTACTGGGACCAAAGGAGATGAAGGAATGGCCCTAGCAGTTGATGGAGGCAGGGGAAGAGATCAAAGGAAGGGTACAGCACCATCTCAAGGTGGACTTTTCTGCAGATATTGCAAGAAAGACAACCATGTTAAAGAAGATTGCTGGAAGCTGAAAGCTAAAAACAAGAAGATGATGGAATCAGGTCACAGCAACTTTGCTGGCTCAGTGTCAAATCCAACTGGAGATGCCTCTTCTAAAGGAAATTCTGATGAAGAAGGGACAGGATACAAGAATCTCAAACTCAGTACTGAAGACTGTAACAGACTTCTGAATTTGTTGCAGCATTCTCCTGCTACTTCTCCAAGTTCCACAAGACCTGGATCTCCTGGAATGTTACCACAGGCAAATTCTGTTTCTCGTCAGTTGCCTACTTTCCCCAACTTTGCAGGCAAGTTAACTCTTTCCACAGGAACACAATCTCAGTCTTTTAGATTGCATGATATGTGGATTGTTGATACTGGTGCCACAGACCATATATCTTGCAATTTATCATGCTTTCTTGCACATAAAGAAATCAAAAATGTGTTCCTAACCTTACCTAATGGTCAAAAGGCAGAGGCTACTCACATAGGTGTTGTCAGATTACCATGTAGTCTCGTTCTTCACCAAGTTCTCTATGTCCCATCCTTTTCTTTCAACCTCATTTCTGTTAGTAAACTAACTAAAACCTTGCCAGTCTCACTCACATTCAAATCCTCATTCTGTGAAATTCAGGACCTTCTTACCAGGAGGAGGATTGGCTTGGCCCATCAAGTTAGAGGTCTCTACCAAATGTCTCAATGCATTACTCCAATCCGAGATGCCAGAAACAATCATCCTACCATAGCAGCAGCTTATAACTTCTCCCAACAAAATCTTGATCTGTGGCATTCCAGGCTAGGACATCCCTCTGCATTGAGACAAAACATCATCCAGAAATCCAATCCTGTAGTAGAAAAATATGTAATAGACCATTGTGAGACTTGTCATTTTGCTAAGCAAAAGAAACTGCCTTTTGACTTAAGTAGTTCAGTATCTGTAGAACCCTTTGATTTGGTCCATGTTGACATTTGGGGTCCACATTCTGTAATGAGTTACAATGGATTTCGTTATTTCTTAACTGTGGTTGATGATTACAGTAGATGTTTATGGGTTTTCTTGATGAAAGCTAAATCTGAAGCTAGAAAACTGCTTCAAGATTTCTGTGTTATGGTGAATGTTCATTTTGGTAAAAGGGTCAAGACCATAAGGTCAGATCAGGGCTTGGAATTTCACATGCCAGGATTCTATGGTGAACATGGAATACTACATCAGACTTCCTGTGTAGAAGTCCCACAGCAGAATGGGAGAGTTGAAAGAAAGCATCAGGATATTCTTAATGTAGCAAGGGCTTTGAGATTTCAAGCAGGGTTGTCATTATCTTTCTGGGGAGATTGTGTCTTGCATGCAGTGTTTCTCATTAACAGGTTGCCTACTCCCTTGTTGGAGAATCTGACTCCATTTGAAAAGTTGTATGGAAAGGCACCAGATTATAGTGTATTGAGAGTCTTTGGCTGTTTGTGTTATGCTGGAACACTGTCTCAAGGAAGGAAGAAGTTTGAGAAAAGGGCCAGACAGTGTGTGTTTCTGGGTTTTACCCCAGGCATGAAAGGATATAAGCTGCTAGATTTGTCAAATCATGCAGTGTTTGTTTCTAGGGATGTGAAATTCTATGAGCAGATTCTTCCATACAAGAAAGACCACCTACACCCTGTTAATGGCTCCACACCCACTGCCCCTATACCTACTTCTTTTGATCCATTCCCAGAACCAGAAATACCTTTTACTCCACCACCAGAAAATCCAGATTCCCCAAATCCTGATCCTCAACCTTCACCATTACCTTTCACACCACCATTAGAGAATTTTGATGAAGAGGAAGAACCACAGGAAGAGGAAGAAGTGGTGCATGAGATTGATTCACCTCCTATTGACCCAGAACCAGTACCTAGAAGATCTCAAAGAGCTTCTAAACCACGAGAATACCTCATTCAAAACTACAAAACAACTCTTCCTAACCTCAAACCAACAAACACCAGCCAACACTCCTTAACCAACTTCATTTCTGATCAAAACCTCACCTCATCCTATCAAGCCTATGCCCTTAGTGTTCTCCAGCTTATTGAACCTAAATCATTTGAAGAAGCCATTCAATATGAATGGTGGAGGAAGGCTATTATTGAAGAATTGAATGCTTTGCAGGAGAATCACACTTGGGATATTGTTGATTTGCCTCCAGGCAGAAAAGTAGTAGGGTGCAGATGGGTGTTCAAGGTGAAGCTGAATCCAGATGGAAGTGTAGAAAGGTATAAAGCCAGGCTAGTGGCCAAGGGCTTTACTCAAATACCAGGTATTGATTTTCTTGACACCTACTCTCCAGTGGCCAAAATCAATACAGTTAAGACTCTACTTGCTGTTGCAGCAGTTAAGAACTGGCACTTACATCAAATGGATGTAAGTAATGCCTTTCTTCATGGAGATTTAGATGAGCTTGTTTATATGGCTGTTCCTTCTGGATTAGAACTGAAACAATCTGAACATAGACAGGTCTGTTTACTTAAGAAGTCATTATATGGTTTAAAGCAGGCAAGTAGGCAATGGTTTGCCAAACTCACTGCTGCTTTGCTCAAATATGGATTTGCTCAATCTCAAGCAGATTACTCCATGTTTACCATGGTCCAGGATCAATCTATTCTCATCCTTTTGGTCTATGTAGACGATATTATTGTGGCAGGAAATGATGATTCAATGATTGATAAAGCAAAGCAGTTTCTTGCAAAGGAGTTTAAAATCAAGGACTTGGGACTGCTTAGATACTTCTTGGGGCTGGAGATAGCCAGAAGTTCAAAGGGTATTTTTGTTTGCCAGAGAAAATACTGCTTGGATATGCTAAAAGAAGCTGGATTTCTCAGTTGCAAGCCAGTTTTATCCCCAATCGACATGAAAACCAAACTGTCTGCAGGAGCTGGGAACTTATTGTCAGATTCAACATCATACAGAAGGCTGGTAGGAAAATTACAGTACATTACAACTACCAGACCAGATATTACATATGTTGTTCAACAGCTTTGTCAATACCAGCAGGAACCAACAGACCAACATCTACAAGCTGTTCACCATGTCTTCAGGTATCTTAAAGGCCATCCAACACAAGGCTTATTGTTTAAATCTGGAACAACACTCCAGTTGAAGGGCTACTCAGATGCAGATTGGGCAGCTTGCCCTGATACAAGAAGATCTCTAACAGGCTATTGCACCTTCTTAGGTGATTCACTTATCACTTGGAGAGCTAAGAAACAACAAACCGTGTCTAGATCCTCTTCTGAGGCTGAATACAGGTCTCTAGCAATGCTCTCCTGTGAAATGGTATGGCTGAAGCAATTATTATCTGAGATGAGAGTTAACTGCACTGAACCAGCAGCTCTATTTTGTGACAACCAGTCAGCAATTCACATTGCACACAATCCTGTTTTCCATGAGAGGACAAAGCATATAGAAGTGGATTGCCATTTGATTCGACAACACATTTTGCAGAAGATTGTCACGGTGACTCATGTCAGGTCTGAACTCCAACTTGCTGATCTCTTTACCAAGGCATTGAGTCGCCATAGACTGCATTTCCTCCTTCTCAAGCTAGGAGTTTCCAACATTTACACTCCTCAGCTTGAGGGGGGGTCTGAAGGAAAGAAGAAGATGGACAGTGGGCCTCGCTGCTGAGTTACAAGCCCACACAAAGACAAAGGGGCGAAGCCCACTTCAGAGATCAGCCTGGGTCTCTGTTGCTTGAAGAAGCACGTTCCGACGTCGTTTGCACAGCACGACGTCGTCCCACTTCTCACTTACATTAGCTCAATCGAGCTTAGCCACCTGTTTTCTTTCCATTGGTTGTTTTCAATTGTTTGTTAATATTAGTTAGTTAATTACTGTTTAGTGACCGTTGTAAATGGTAGGGTTCAGTAGTGTAGCCTATATATACTGCTTGTAAAGCTTCTCTTCAACTCAATGAAACAAAGTTTCACACAACCCTATTCTTACTTCGGCAGAGGAGAGGCGGCGGCGGCCCGATTTTAGCAGCTCGCTTCTCTCCAGGACCAGAAGAATACGTTTTGGAGTTATGGGTTCTTCTGCGTAGAACCAGAAGAATCATATTTGAAATCAGACCTTTCCCTGCCGCCACTGCAGTGCTCATCCTTCCCCACTCTCTGTTTGTCGTCTAGATCTGCACTTCAAAATTTTGAATCTCGACAGTTGCAGTTGATTGAAATTTCTTATCGAATCCACCATGGGATTAGGTTTTCCCGAAAGAATATCAACTTAAAGCTCTGGGCTTGTTGTCGTTGAATCCTCGATCGCTGGATTGAGTCGACTTTCGACCTAGTCGCCGGCGCGGCGAGTTTAGTCTCCAGCGGGTCAATTATTGATGCGTCGGCCGTAGAGGCTTGTCTGTAAACGAAGGGAAAGGTGAATTGTGGTGGAAAAATAACGAAGGAAATTTTTTAAAAATAATAATATAAACTGATGTGGCTTTTACGTGGCATAGAATAGGTGACTCAGATTTGACTTTTAGTCCTACTTGATTACGTGTACGTTGAGAGTTAACGGTGTTAAATTATCTAACGGGAATGGCTAAATTTGTCAAATTAGTTTAACTTTTTTTAAAATTGTGGCTATAACAATGTATTTTTCAAAAAGTGGCTATATTTGTCACAAGGCGAATAGTTATGGCTATGAAAGTGTATTTTGCCTAAAATTTATCAAAATAGTAAACATTATGCAAGCCAGCCAATAGAAGGTTGACACGTTGGCTGGTTCTCCAAGTTAAAATTCACACAAATTACAACTTAACCCCGCCCGCGCCAGAGTTTTTCCTTCACCGCTACGATTCGCCATCTCCGATCAAGCCCGTGGTATAAGTTCCACTGGCCGGACGGTGGCCGCAATTCGCATTTCCATTTCCCCCGGGTCTTAGAAAGAGACCGGAGGAGAACAGAACACGCACAAATGGCCGGCCGATTCGGGTTCCAGTCATCCGCGCCGGCGAAAATGAGGGTAACCAACACTCCTTCCACGGATCTCGCGCTCACCAACCTCGCTTACTGCTCCGCCACCGATCTCCACAACTTCGCCGTCCCCGGGACCAAGCTATTCATGGCCTTGATCGCCGACCGAGTCGTTCTCAATCTCTCATATCCTTTTTCTTCCTCTCGTTGCTGCTTCGTTTTCTCTAATTTGTCCTCCTGTGTGAATTCGATAACCGGATCGGCAAACTTGCTGTTTCGCTTGATCAAATTTGAAGGGTTTTGGTTAGTGGAAGTGATTTTATCAGCTCCTTCGTTGTTGAGTTGAGTGTGCTGATTCTCTGTCTCTGGTGTGTTAATGGTTATCACATTCTTCATTATCGTAGTTTTCTGGTCATTTCAACCACATGTTTTGTGGCCTTAACTGAGAATTACGCCCCATCAAAGCATTCAGAGTGAGCATATCGCGCTGAATGCTGTTCAGCGCCGGCATATTCAAGTTTCTGCCGGTGATGAAGTGTCCATCAGCAGGTGATTACTGAATACTCCTTCGCACTTTCTCTATGTGGCGCATTTGGAATTTTCTTTTATTTAATGTTCTTTGGGTATCTTGCTTATAGGTTTATTCCTCCAGAGGACTTCAACCTTGCATTGCTTTCACTTGAGCTGGAATTTGTCAAGAAGGGAGCCACAAGAACTGAACAGGTAAGTTCATTGGCACCTGCTTTTTCGTTTTTTGATTGTAGTAGTAGAACGAATTGTATATGGTTGGCAAGTATTTGATTGCTTTATGCAGCTTCACCTGACTAGCATGGGTTCGTACCATCTTGTAGGTCGATGCTGTTCAGCTGTCCAACCAGCTAAGGAAAAGATTTATGAACCAGGTAAAGCACATTCCTCTACTTAATGGATCTTTTGAACTGATTTTGGTTTGATTGCCAATATTTTTTAGGCGCAGTCTGTGTTACATTGTTACTGTTCTTGGTGGTATTACTATTGGAAACTTGAGGCTTGTGTTGTGTGGGTGTGTGTTGTAAGAGAGTGTAGTGAACTGATAAACACTACATTGATTTATGCATTCGCTTCCAGTGAGGTGTGTATATTTGATAACCAGACTCCTTAGCTTGGTGTTTAGATGGATCGGGGTTAGCACGGAGAACTTGATGAAAATTGTGACTGATTCTTGTGGAGAATGCCAGCCATGGACACATGATTCAAACTCTAATTCTTTTCAAAATGTGTGTATGCTTTTCATGATTAAGGGCAAGAAACAGCATTTGAGAAAGCTGTTAACATTATGGTGCAGAGCACTTGTTGTGAAAGAACTGGAATTTAATGCTTCATCTAATGTTGCTGCCTGATTGTATTGTTGAGTAAGGGGGGAAAACATTGGTTGGATATAGATTATATGGATGTCATGTGATTTTTTCTCTTTTGATGTAAGGCAAAATGTTCTCTGGTTAATTTTCTTGCTCTCTGCAGATTATGACTTCAGGGCAAAGAGTCACATTTGAGTATCATGGGACAAACTATGTTTTTACTGTCAATCAAGCCACTGTGGAGGGCCAAGATAAATCTGGTGATGTAGAAAGAGGGATGATAGCTGATGACACATACTTCATCTTTGAAGCACCAACTGCAAGTGGCATAAAGGTTAACTTCTCAATTTTGGGAATAGCTAGTGGTGTTGTTTACTTTTATCTCATATTATATTAGATGTTGGGGACAATCTCTACCATGTCATGAATAATCCAGACGGTAGAACATGCAATCAGCAGTTAAAGACAGACACGGTAAAACAATACGCAGAGATTACATCACGAGTACATTGACATCACTGGCTTGTTCCGACTTTTCTCTCTTTTTTATTTTCTGATATCACGATATAAGACTTAGAAGATTTGCTGAGTAGTACATTCTTCTGTCTCGATCTCAGTATTTGTTGCCTAAGTGAAAATTGATTTCTCTATTGACTTCCATTATGTTGTAGATTGTTAATCAACGTGAATCAGCCAGTAGCAATATATTTAGGCAGAAGGAGTTCAATCTAGAGAAACTGGGCATTGGTGGCTTGGGTGCGGAGTTTGCAGATATATTTCGAAGAGCTTTCGCATCTCGTGTTTTCCCACCGCATGTGATAAGCAAGTAATGAAATTTAGTTATCAACCTATACAAAATGTATTCATTTTTAAGCATATGTGTGTATTCTGTTGACTAAGGACAATGTTATAATCCAGGCTGGGGATTAAGCACGTGAAGGGAATGCTGCTTTATGGACCTCCTGGAACTGGGAAAACTTTGATGGCTCGTCAAATCGGGAAAATGTTAAACGGAAAGGAACCTAAGGTTTGAAAATTGACTGAGCCTCATTGTTTTGTTTCTTTTCTGTCATCAATTTTGAGTATCTTGTAAATCACAACTGCTCCTTGGCGAGTTTCACATATGAGGAACATATTAAAGGTTTCCTTTAGCTACTTAATTTAGAAACTTCTATTTACACAACCAATGAAACTTCTGAAATATCATCTCTGCATTTGGATGGAATTCCTCCAGATTGTTAATGGTCCAGAAGTCCTCAGCAAATTTGTTGGTGAAACTGAAAAGAACGTTAGAGATCTTTTTGCAGATGCTGAAAATGATCAAAGGACGCACGGTAAGAGGCCTCTTCAAATGTTTTTAGCATAACATGATCTTTGTATTTTAACTGGACTGTAAATGTTTACAGGAGATCAAAGTGAACTGCATGTGATAATCTTTGATGAAATTGATGCTATATGCAAGGTACAGTACTTCCCAATTTTGCCATGGCATGAAGCGTTTCTTGAACTCTAGTCGCAGTAGTCATGAAATCCATAACACAGCAAAGCTTTGAAACCAACCTCATTATGTAAATTCTTTCCATTAAATCATCCTCAATGCAGTATTTTTATTATTATTATTATTAATCATCCTCAATGCAGTTAAAACAGTTTTCATTTCACCAAGTTCTACATCATCAGCTGTTAACTTATCTTTGTTCTTATTTTGCTGCAATTGTCAGTGCTTTGGGTTTTTTTGTTTAGTTCAAAAAAATCTTAGTACCCTTTCCTAGAGGAGGTCATTTATTTGTTTGACTTTGCAGTCCAGAGGATCAACTAGAGATGGTACAGGAGTTCATGACAGCATTGTAAACCAGTTGCTTACAAAGGTAAGGGATGAGTGTTAATTACTCTTTAGTAAAATGCCTAAACAGAGTCAAACTCATTTAACATTATTTATCTATGAATTTTAGATTGATGGTGTGGAAGCACTGAATAATGTTCTGCTTATTGGAATGACTAATAGAAAGGATTTGCTCGATGAAGCACTTATGAGGTTAGTCCTCTCTCTTCGGTTACATATTTTGGTTGATCCTGCTCAAGGTCTGATCTATTGTCAAGCATCAGAAGCAAATAACCCCAGATGGATCAGATTTCATCATATTAACAATAATTGTCAAGCAGCAATGATATTCTGGCTGATTCTGTCTCTGAATCATCTATGTTTTGGTGATTAGACCAGGCCGGCTGGAGGTTCAAGTTGAGATTAGCCTTCCTGATGAAAATGGTCGCCTTCAGATTCTTCAAATTCATACAAACAAAATGAAGGAGACCTCCTTTCTTGCTCCTGATGTGAACCTTATGGAGCTTGGTATGCTTTCCTAATGTCTACTTATTAGTACTAATTATCCAACTTCATTATGCTTGCATGAAATATGTGCTTTGTTATATATCAAACTTTTTTATGCTTGCTAAATAAAGGCTTTATTAACTAATCCTTGATGAAATCTTATGTCATGGCATTGCTCTGTGAAGTGTCTTCAAATAATGGCAGAAAACCTGCATGTCATGGCAAGTCATTCACAATATGACTATATTTGCTTTATATATGCCAGCCGCTCGCACAAAGAATTACAGTGGTGCAGAACTCGAAGGTGTCGTAAAGAGTGCTGTGTCATTTGCCTTGAACAGACAATTAAGTCTGGATGACCTCACCAAGACAGTTGATGAAGAGAGTATCAAAGTCACAATGGACGATTTCTTGCAAGCACTCCATGACATTGTTCCTGCATTTGGAGCTTCCACGGATGATCTTGAGCGGTGCAGGTAATATATGAAAACAAAAAGAGTCGATAATCTATTATCTAATAAAATCTTAGTCTGCTGGCCTTTGGACTCTTCTCATTTTACATCTGTTTTTAACTTCCAAAGGCTCAATGGAATGGTGGACTGTGGCAAACGCCACCAGCATATCTATCAAAGGGCTATGCTGTTGGTGGAGCAAGTCAAAGTCAGCAAAGGAAGCCCGCTTGTTACCTGTCTTCTGGAAGGCCCAAGTGGCAGGTAAGCAGCTCATGCTCATCTATATTCTTGGTTCTAAAATTATGTTACGTTTTTAAAATTGCAACTTCTCTGACATTGTTGATTTGTCTTCTTCAGTGGTAAAACTGCATTGGCAGCAACTGTTGGCATTGATAGCGATTTCCCTTATGTTAAAATAGTAAGTCCTTCAATCAGCAATGACTTCAACCTCTAGTCATCTTAATTCTTAAAGAAGCTTCTAATAATTTTCTCTATTCTCGTAGGTCTCAGCTGAAACAATGACCGGCCTACATGAAAGCACCAAGTGTGCGCACATTGTCAAGGTTCGTCCAAGTTCTTTCGTTCTATACATTACCCTTCTCCTACCCTCTGAAAATATAGCTCTTTACATCACCTGGGCTTATATTCAATAATTGAGAAAACTGTGGCCATGATCAGTCTGATTAACACTTTTGCTATTTCTGTTTCGTGCCGGAGTTATGTTCTCCATAAAATACTTAGAGAGTCTTTGGTAAGTATGTAGCTCACTGTCTGTTTCCTTTTTCCTTACAGGTCTTTGAAGATGCTTACAAATCACCACTGAGCATCATAGTCCTTGATGACATCGAGAGGTAATCATGCTGCTGAATAATAAACTCGAGTAACGTTTGGTCACTGAGTCTCAAGTTCTCTTTATTAATGATCGAAACTGACACTTACAAATGATATTTGCAGATTGCTGGAGTATGTAGCTATTGGTCCTCGTTTCTCAAACATTATTTGTCAGACTCTACTAGTCTTGCTCAAACGTCTTCCTCCCAAGGTGAGTTTTTCATCCCCACATCGAATTGCTAACATCTAGCCATATGAAAGCCATTGAGTTACTTCTCTGATCTTCTCTAATCAGGGAAAGAAACTCCTCGTATTTGGGACGACCAGCGAAGTCGAATTCTTGGACTCAATCGGCTTCTGCAATGCATTCTCCATCACTCACCACATCCCGAATCTCAAGACAGACGACGCCAAGAAGGTGCTGCAACAACTCAACGTATTCGCCCCACAAGACATCGATGCAGCGGCAGAAGCAGTAAACGACGTACGACCCCAACAAACTGCTTGTCACCATATCTCACTTCAACACCCTCTTCTTTTGCTTTGTTGGATGCTGACTTGCTGTTCTTTTCTGCAAACCAGATGCCGATCAAGAAGCTGTACATGTTGATCGAGATGGCAGTACAAGGGGAGCACGGTGGATCGTCGGAAGCTATCTACTCGGGTAAAGAGAAGATCAAGTTCGATCACTTCGTCGATTGCCTCCAAGACGTTGTTCGATACTGAAGTGAGGACCATGCTCTGACATTGTATACTTTGTGGCTGTTATTTACCAAAATGCTGCTTGGGGTTCTCTTCTAAATCTTGTCTTCCCACTCCGTTGCAATTTTGCAATTTGTTAGGTGCCTTGGGCTTGTGGTGTGCCCCTTTCTATAGGCTTTGTGAGGCTTTTTGTGAGGAAACCAGAAAACATTTAACCCGAGTTTATCGAACCATTGAGATTATTAGTAAGGAATCTGTAACATCCCGAACCTTTTTCCGATAAGATACCGTCCGCTTTGGGCCTCTACATCTGCACGATTTTCGGCTTGGCGTGCAATTCAATGTGACTTCCCATAAGGTCACCCATCCTTGTTGTACTCCACACTGAGCACATTTAACTACGGAGTTCTTACAAGAACTCGTCTATTTCACCCCAAAACGCGTCTCTTCAGTTAAGGTCGGTTTCCTACTTATGAACTATGGATCTCTTCCGTGCTTTGTCGATGTGAGATTTGCCTAAGGTGTTACAGAATCACTGATACCCAAAAAAAAAATCACGATCGAAATGAGTGGTATCTAACTGGTTCAGTTTTTGACCATTTTAAAGGGTTCATGTGTTAAGTGTTATCTTTTTTCGGCCATTTCCAATAATGAGTGAACTGAAAATGACACTACTATGAAATTCTCTAAAATTCCATGTTTTACACATTGCTACAATGGGATGTGCACAAGCCAAAGGAAGTAATCTTACTTTTCTCTTAAAATGTCTATAATGATCTTACCAAAAAAAATGTCTATAAAGATAAAAGGGATAGATGAAAGAGAACTTTTTTCTTTTCCCCTTCTTATTCGAAAATAATTCATCACCATTTACAAAGAACTAATCTTACTTTTCTCTTCAAGCCATCATATGGGTGTTCCCGGAAGTACAATGAGATCCTAGTGGTGGGCCTTCGCCAAGCGAAGTAAGTTCAAGCAAGTGAACCCCTAAATTTTGTAGACAATACTGTCACAAAATAACACGTGAGATTGAGGTTCGTGAGTTATTAAAAAAAACTTTACTTGAGAAAGAAAACCCAGGAGAGGGCCAACAAGGAATCGCCAACTGTCCGCCGGAGACAATCCCAGGCCAGACCTTCCACCCTCGTCTCGAAGCAAACCTCCACACCAGCGACGGCGGCTTTGGACGACGAAAGAAAGAAACGTTTCAATTTCCCCCGATTTCGATTTCCACTCTCCCTCCTTTTTCTGGGTTTCGCGGGAAGATGCCGATCGGAGATTTCGGGAGGGACGGATTATTGTTGGGTTGGTAAGAGCTGGTAATGGGTGTGGACTGTGGAGGAAGAATTGAAAACGGTGCGAGTGAGTCGAGTTCAGCTGACCGAGTTAGAGAAGGAGGTCGACTCGATGGATTCCATATAGTATGGAAATCGTACCGTATGAAAAGGTAACACGTGTCATGGACTAATGATTTGGTCGGTCACATGCAAAAATAAGATAAAATAAAATAATGCCCTTAACAGTCAAATTCATTAAGGACATTCATTCCCCCAACTATGGCTCATGGCCAAGGTTGTCAACCCGCGGGTTGACCCACGGGTCGACCCAATTTGACCCCGACCTGGTGAGAAATATGGGCCGCACGCACCTGTCGGGCTGACCGCTATAAGGTACAGAGTTGGAGGTCAAATTGTGTCATTTTTTTCTTTAGTTTACGAAATACGCCTATTTTCCAATTTTTCTTTTCGCCTAACTCAATCTTTGGAATACTAAGTTGAACATTTGAATATTTATGTTATATAAGTGTGTGTGAATTTTCACTATATGTTGGATCTAAGTACGATATGTTATTTTGGTGTAATATTATATGTTATAACTCATATGTTAGATAAGATTTGATATAATTTATGATGATAAGTACAATATAATGACTCTTTCTATATTTCCGGGCCAAACCGAGCTAAAACGGTTGACCCATTAACCCTTGACTCACTAGCTCGACCGGGTCCGGGTCAACCCGCGGGTTGACAACCTGCTCATGGCTCATAGTTTTTTGTGATTCTACAACTTGGCCCTCGTAGTGTTCAACCACTCACGTTTTGGTCCCTTGGCTTTCCCTCTATCAATTTGTAAGACATTGTTTAGAATCTTAAATCCATTTTAGGATAGGGATTTGTAAGGCTGAAATATGGTATTTAATCACTTCCTTACACGTCCCTTCAAACGAAAGGCAAATTATGGGCTTGAAGTTTGAACATGCTCCCTTATATCATGTGCTTTGAGACAACGGTTAATATTGGGGGTCGTGAGGAAGGACTTGAACACGTGACCTCAAGGACTATCCAAATTTTGATATCATGTCACAAACCAACTGGTACCAATAACTCGAATTATTGAGAGAAGCTCGTGTATGATACTTAACCACTTCCTTACAGATCTAGACACCCTAGATTTACCTACTCAATCCACTTGACAATTTTCTAGCTTGGAATAAAAGATGCATTGGTTCACTTCGAGACACTTAATAAATCTTTTTGATAAAAAGTATGCAAGCATAAAAAATTTCAGACCACAATGAAGACGCTCCCATAAAATAACTTGATTAAATTCAAGAAATTAAAAAATAAAGTTGGTACGGTGATGAGTTTCTGTACCACTATCATACTTTTTAGCTTCCAATACAACCGTTGATGAATAGACAAAAGGAACCAAACCTGTGTCGTACATTTACATGATATTTGTTAACCATAGGCTCATAAACCACAGGAGAAGGACGAGTTAAGAAAATGACAATCACGATGAATTTCTGTAAAGCACACTCACTGATTCACTAAGAGTTCTAAATTCTGAGATTGTCGAACAATGTGGAATGGAACTAAACCAATAAATCAATCTAACGAGAATGTGTTTTGAGAGAAAGTATAGATAGATCTTTTATTGCCAAATCAAGAAACTGAGCTTGGAAATACACATTCTTTTGATATCATAAAACTGTAACAACAAAAAAGGGTCACCACCATTTCTTGCAGGACTGCAACCCATGATAATTTATTGGACCCTTGAGAACATGTTGTTTCTATATACAACAACAAAATTGAATATTGATAAATTGAGATTTTTTTTGTGAGGGTGTTGTAAAAAGTAAGTAAAGGGTAGTGGTGAGGGAAAAATAACTTTGAAGGAGGTTCTCTGTGGTAGAAGAACTACAACACTCATCTTCTCTTTAGGCACAAATGGTGATCTCTCATCCCCCTCAATGAAACCTGACTCTTGATCATTTTGCAAAGAGGGGAAAAGAAGATCAAAGAATGATACTTTCTCTTTTCCAGAACAAAAATGCCTTCCATCAATCATCACCTTGGTTCTCCCTGCCGGCCACCGGCAATAACTTTCCGGTGCCGCCTTGGTCCGACCCTTCTGCCACGCCTCACTATTCCTCGTCTCATCGGAGTTTCCTGAGGTACTCTGGGGGGCGGCAGTATTTCCGGGAGTGCAGGTGGAAGAGGCAATGGAGGAGGTGGAGACATGTGCTCCATTTTCTCAAGAACTTCTCTATGGTATTTCTGCACCATAGGCCAACGCAAAGATGATATTATAGATGGAGAAAAGCAAAATATTTTCCATGATCAAGGTTTCTTGAGGGGCAAGGGAGCTAAAGTTAGAGATATGCGACTCTTACCTGAACGACAAAGTTCCTTCTTTCGCAATCCAAGAACATGTTCACTGTCCAATTCGTCTTTGCCCTGATCTTATCCCTCACTATAGCGAAGCTGATCTGGTCCCTTGAAGTAAAGCGGTCAACTTCGTTGTACCACAGACAAGCAAAGAGGTTGCTTATAGGAACATGCTCCCTAATTACGACGCATCCTTCAGGAACATCTGCAGAATGAGATAATCGACAGAGAGAACTTAGCATTAAAGAACCAGAAGGTATCCAAGAATACACAAGGAAAAGGTATCTCGAACCCTACCAGATGTGATAGGAAGCTTATCCAAAGTATAAGGGGATAAGCCTTCGCTTTTGTAGAAATCAATCTGGAAATCTATGGACGCATTATCATACTTCCCAGCAGCTTTGTTTGCCTCGGCTTCAGTGAAGACATCAAAGCGTTTGTAATGTCGAGAGATAGCAAAAGTGGCATTTTTTCTCCACAGATGCCTGAAAGAGTAATTGAAGGCACGAAAAAAGACAAACGAAAAAAAGGACGGTGAGTAAATTGAGGTCGGCCCAAACTCATTCTAAATCACAGACCAAATTGAGGAACGAGGCAATTCCAAAGGTTTTCATGAAAACCCGAATGGAGATAACAGCAGAATCCAGGGAATCATTCAAGAAGCCATCTAGAATCACTCATCGTTATGGGCTTACTGACTATAATCCTGTCAGCTATTGTTTTATCATATGCCAACCGAGAATGCCACACAGATCGTGGGAGGAACAACCGGAATAGGGAGTACCTTTCAAGAATTTGATATGGATCAACAACCAGCTCAAGCTTCCCATCAATCCATATAGAGAAGCGAGCATTTGGAAACAGCCTATGGGGCAGCAGCTTGGGAATCTGCAATTGATAAAACCTATGTCAAGAGATTTATAGAGAAGGTTCATGAGATGTAAGCAAATGCTGTTCTTTGATGTACAAGGAGAATTTGGCATTTCATTCCACAATCACATCAGTCTCCCGTAGAAAGAATGACGATAAGGAATACAATAAGAGCAACAGTAAGGTAAATGTGATCTGCAAATCTAAAGTTGAGATATGAATCCAAGAATCATGAAAGAAAGCCATAACTAAAGTCAACATATGAATCACCTTTCCAGTTCGTCTCCCATCAGTGTATGGAGGGTTATGGATCAGAACAATTCTCCATACCCCAACCTTCCTGCTATCACCTAATTGCCCACTATTTTGCAGATAGGCTTCTGTTTCATCGTCCACAAACATAAAGAAGCATACAGTTCTTTTGGAATACTCACTGATGTTGCTTGGCTGTTGTATATTATCAAAGGCCGCTGCAATGAGAAAAGTTTTTAAGTAAAGCAATTTGAACAATGAGAGGGAATGGACTGAGTGGCATTTCATTCTGATTTCTAAATGACCATACCAAATATTGCTGAGGAAACAACCACACCCCTGCACTGGTCCATTGCATCTAGATCAACCTCATCAATATCGTATCCAGTATTCCGGCCAGCCCTCGTACCTCTAACAAACCTAAATCAATGCAGATATACAAGGAGATATCACAAACGGCAGAATGTGCAACTTGCACAATCATTGGAACAGCTTCTACCACTTCACATGGTGATGGGTGGAATGAGATTAGAGAAAAAAACGGAAATCAGCTTACCCACAGTGCACACTCATTGATTCTCTAATATCATAGGAGTCAGTTCTCTGAGCGACTGTAGGATATCCACCAAAGTCTGAGCCTCCAAATTCCCCATTCTTGGTCAGTGGATTTTCATAGATGTATGTCAAATCCTTTAGGACAGGAGAATAGGAGGGAAGCTTTGGCATCAAGGCAATGGCTTCCTCCACAGGCAGGTAACATACCGGACATGCTGATATGCAAGAACAGTAAATATTAGCTTTATGGAAATGCACCATCATAATACCTAAACAAAAAAACCTCTCAACAACAATAACATCTCTGGCTCTTTTTGAAATCACACCATAGCCCGCTCCCTAAGAAATCTACTGTTGCTCTGTTAGTCGTTCCAAAAGTGCAGCATACTAGAAGAATTTACTAGCCAGTCCCAATGGAAAAAAAGAAAATAGCAAAACAAATATGAAGGCAGAAGCATCTTTTAGGGGTAGAAACTTACGTCTTGGTCCAGTTCTTTTCCTGTCTGCTGGAGGAGGAGGCAGAGTGAAAGTATTGCATGGATGCCCAGGAGGTAGAGAGTAGCCCAAAAAATGTGAAGGAGGGGGAGGTGGGAAAACCAAAGTCGTTGTGTTCTGTTTGCGGACAGTGGCACTTATGTTCGGACTGATACTCATGTTTGGGACCTGGTCACTTTCCTGTGCATCTTCACCTGAAAAACATGCCATAATTTTACTGGAAATGTGAATAAAGCTACAGCAAGAGCACAATTCTGTCAGCTAACTACGATACAAGCTGTTCAAGACCCATCACTGATAAATATCCTCCACGCCAGTTTTAAACAACCTCCTGACGAGACAAGTGCAACTACCATGAAACGAACTATATCTCATGAATATTATCACAATCTGAATCCACCAACAATCTAAATTGAGCAACATTTCCAAAAAAAAACTATCTAATAGAGAATCTCTTTTCAACCCCTAGATAACAGCATTGTTCAAATACTAAGGCAAAAGCTCTAGAGAGTCCATGTTCAAAACACAAATCACTCAAACAAGCAAAAAGGGGGATGAATGATCAAATGAATGGAGTGGATGGAGAGAGTATAACAAACCTTTTCCTACATACAAAACCCAGATAAAAACTGCGGCAGAGATTACGCAGAGCAACAGCATTCCAACCTTCCTCCGGCCGACGGACTTGCGGATCCAATGTAAGAATCTATCCTTCTCCTTGAACATCTTAGCAGGCTTAGTCCGAATTGTCGATTGAATTGGCAAGAGATGATTGCTACCACCGTTCTGTTGTTGTTGTAGTTGCTGCGGTTTGTCCAATGAACCATAACTCCCTGAGCGGATCCCCAATGAACCTCCGTTCATTGTCTCTCCTCCTTAAACCCCACGCCCCAATAGCTTAATCCCCCTCTCATCTCATCTCCCTTTCTCTTCCCCTCAAATCAAGAAACCCCAAATCTGTATATTACCCAATGATCTTCAAACTTCGAACCCAGAACGAGAGGAAGACACTCGAATTCCCGCAAATTCAGATGAGACCCACTTCAGGAAAATTGGCCCCTTAACTTCTGGGCCAACTTTTTTTTGAATTGCCACTCTGAATCGAAGCTCAGTGACACACACCCAAGATTGATTTCCCACTCGCCGGACGAAGTAAAGCAAAACCCAGAAACAATTCAGTCCCCAGAGAACAACCCAAGTGCGCCGAATCAGAGACGAGAAAGGATTCACAGTGATGTGATTATGAAAGTAATGAAACCAACTAACTGCCAGATCAAAGCTTGAATAGTTGAATGTGCTGAGAAGAGAAAGGACGATTCCCACAAGGAAAAAAAATAAAAGAAAAACTTAATGATGCCGAAACCGAGAAATATGGGGGAAAATAGGGGGAGGAAAGGAAAAGGATGGTGGGATCCTAATTGGATTCTGAATAAAATAAATCTAGGGTTTGTAATTGGAGGATGGATGGGATTGGGGTTTTATTTCTTTCTATTCTTTTTGTTTTGTTCTTGAGAGAAGCTGTATATCTAAAATGGTGGTCTGTGGAATCAAGGAGTGTGTTTTTACTTTTTTTTAAAAAAAAAATAATCCAAACTGGGATTTGTGTGTTTTTTGTGGTAATTTCTGTCTGCAAAAGTTGAGGGAACCGGCCCCGAATTTATATGAGCTGAAAATACATCATTATTTTATTTTTATAAGACATTATTATTGATTAGTTACTATCATAAATAAATGTGATTGTGAAATATTGGATAGACGGCGATTGCTTGGCATTGCCAATGCGGAAATATTTGTCAAAAAAATTTATTAAAATTTGATAAAGCTGTTTATTTGGTATTTATTAATAAAATGCTTGAGAGGAAATATTTGATTGCCCACCACCACCATACTTTCCCTTTTTGTTTCTTTGTTTATGTAATGATAATGGAATTAATTACACTCATCTTGCAAAAAATGTAAATATCTATGATTTACTTAAAATTGTAACATTTCATAAAAATAATTTAAACAATTTCACTTAAACCTACTCATATGGTTAGCTAAATGTTGAGATTATCCATAACAAAAATGTTGAGATTAATCTCGACCAATAACAAAGTGGGTAAGCATTGATTATAATACTCCTCAAAGTACAAAGTATTGATCGAATGACGAATATGTTACCTCTACACTACCAATAAGTAAATATGACCAGTGGCGGAGCTAGAAATCTAAACGTGGGGGCTAAAAATTTATGCCCAGAGAATTCGAACTGACGAGAGGGGACTAAAGTCTTACAAATTACTACAATTCTCATATTTTATACCAAAATTACATTTAATTTTACGTGATTTTGCAAGTTGAGGATGGCTATAGCCTCCCCTGAATTTAAGGTGGCTCCGCAGCTGAATATGACGTGTTATCCCATTATTACATTATTACGAAATCTAATCAATTACTTTTACCACGAGCAATATGTTGTTGTTTGTCACAAAATCAATCAATTTTTTTTTTCTTTTTTCTGGGGTTTGCATTTTCTTCATGCATCTATATATATGAATATGACAACGAGGGCCATCAATTGAACAATAAATTATAAATGTTCGTGAAACGAATGGGTGAAAGGTCACCAATCAGTTCATATATGTACCTTTTGGTCCTTTTAGTGCTGCCTTAACTTCATTGGCCGACGACGTGTACCAATAAGAATTTATAGGACAGTAACCCCACATTGAAGGATTGAGCTGGAGAAGTTGTTGACATGTTTGAGCTTTCTACTTCCTCATTATAAAAAAAAAAAATATTAATATATTGAGGCATCCATTAAAAAAATTTAATTATATTTCGAGCCAAAGATGAAATAACTCGTACATATATATGATTTGATGTCTAATCTTAGTAGTGGATGTAGTATTACTCGGTCATTTAACGAAAATTGATGAATCTCATGAGTAAATTCACTTGATAAACGATTGTTTGAGAATGTTAATTTTGATTTTATTTTTTATTTTTATAAGTAATAATGTATTGCCAACGAATGAGAATGTTCCGTTCATGATCTACACATTTGGTCTTACAAAATCGCGTAAATCATATATACCACATAAGTTTAGCTACTAGTACAATGACATGTAGCTCGAGGAATCCATATATGAAATAAAGGAAATCCACAAATCCCAATTATTGGGTGAGAATGTCTAGTTGTCTACTAATTTGTATACTAGCTGTAGCTGGGCTGCTATGTGTATCACCACTAACTCGACACAAATAAAGTCTCAAAATTTGATTAATTAACTTCGAATTGGCAGGCAGCTTTCAAGCACTAATCATTACTTGCCATCTTAATCCTAACTCTGTGTTTTTTATATAAGGGTGATATATGTTTACTTTTTGTGTTTTTTTACTATTTAAAATACTCGAATTTGTGATCTCCAGGTTTAAGACTAGTTGTATTATCATTAGACCAAACTGTTGTTCGGCACATTTCAGACCTCTGTTACGAGACAAGAATTTGGTTTAAATCAGATCAAGCCAATCCCGCAACTCTACCCACCGTCACGACCCGATCATCGTCATTCATCGTCCATTACATTGATTTGATTGTATTGATTATTAAGTTAGATCCAATGCCGCAACAACCTCCTCTAATTTACTCATAACGTGAAATAAGAGTAGTGGCTTAAGCGAGAGAGAAAAAAACCTCGGATTCATGAAACAACCGCTATGTGATGCTTCATCTTTTGGTCAGATTTGGTGTTTGGTTGAGTTTCGCGTCATGTCGTTCGTCTGTTCGTTTTGTGTTAGTTTGAGTAGCACTTGTTGAGATGCTTAATTTTAGATGGAAATAAATGAATTAATATTGAAAAAAGTATGACGATTTCATGGTTACTTACTACTGACATAGATCACCATTTGATAAAAAAAAAATGAGAAGTACGTTGACCATTTGGTCACTCTTCCCAAATGTAAGTGACCATTAATGTAATTAACCCAAGAATTATATCAAACCCAATTTACTGCCCAATCCATTTGGGCTCATTTCAAGTCCATGGGCCGAATTTCATTGGACCGGCCATGCGCTTGGGATTTAATATAGGAAGAAAATAAGAAATGCATTGAGTGTCGTTTTGGGCTTAATTCGATTCATGATGATGCTCGTTTAGGGGAAGGCTTTCAATTCTCTGGTCGCAGTTGTTAGGTTTTGGCCTTTGGGCTAATTTGAGTGATGCTGGTAAATGTTAATGAAGTTGCCTATTTTTGGCATGGTTTGTGCCTTTGTGGTATAGTTTCAGTTCGTCTTAGTCTTATACATTACACAGTAATATAGGGGAAACTTTTTTTGGTAGAGAAGTAATATAGAAAAAATATTAGTGTTAGCCCATATGTTTTTGTTAAATTGTCTATCTATGGTTATTATCCGTTGATTTTGGGATCTTAACATATCAGTGAATTATAGAATGAATCTATTTATTTCGTATGATAAACTATTAACATTGACAAAATTTCAGGTCGATAACGTCTCTGTTGAAAACAAAGTGTGTGTGATAACTGCGCTGCTACGCATCGGAAAATCGTCGGAATCGACAAAGTAAGAAAAACGAAAACAGAATGCACACAACACACGAGCCCGTTTCACTATATCGATGAGATTACAGATTACAGAGCGGATGAGAAGTATTTATACTTCTCCATGTGGGTCTGAACTTAATCTAACATGATAAAGGAAACAGCTATCGACCCCCGTGACTCCCAGTCGTAGCGGCTGATAGTCCGATTCAAGTCACATCAACGGTGTGGATAAAGTCCATAGTGGATTTGATGTTGGTTTGTTCGATAACATGTACGACACCGTACGGTGGGGAAAAATGTCAAGGAAAGTCGACACTCGAGAAATGTCAAACCTCTCCCGCCGGTAAGACTTTGTAGTGCGCGAAAGCAATGGCGCCATTTAATAGCTAGCCGCCATTCCCTGGCTCTTTCAACTTGTTCTTTTGTTCCCTTTTGCTGCCATATTGCTCGTAGTCAATGAACAACCTCATCAATACTTCTGTTAGGTATGATGAAGTCTGATGCAAAGAATTTGGCTTTCTCGAGAATAAAGGGAAGAACGAGTAGCGCGTCGGATTTTGAATTTAGAGATTATGATTTTATAATCGGTAAGAGAAAAAACTTCTTTAGGAATGATAATCGTTCAACTAATCGGGTATTTTGATCCAATTTTCATTACTCATATGTGTTATAAACGCGCTGCTACGGATCGGGAAATCGCCGGAATCGACAAAGCAAGAATACGAAAGCGAGAATCGAAAACACGACACACGATTTACGTGGTTCACTAACACGATGTGTGTTAGCTACGTCCACGGGCGAGAGAGAGCCGATTTCACTATATCAAGGAGATTACAGATTACAGAGGAGTATGAGAAGTATTTATAGTACTTCTCCATGTGGGTCTAAACCTAATCCAATCTAACAAAGGAAACGGTTACAGACCAGGCCCAGAACCCGAACCCAAATAACATTGAGCCCATACGCGAGACCCCCGATTACCAGTCGTAGCGGCTGATAATCCGATTCAAGTCATATCAACAATATGGGTAATGGGTAGCACGCAAATGGACTCATCCACATTTTTAATGGATTTGGGTTTGCGTTGAGTTTGAATTTGGTCGAATTTGGGTTCGAGTATCCGACCCAAATGTTTCCATTTGAGTCGAGATGACTGTACACACGAAATGACAATATGTCGATATTGATTATCGCACCAATAACATCTTTAATGCATGTTGGTGTCTTCACCTTTCTGTTTGTTTTATAACAAAAAAAAAATTCGGAAAAAAATCTATTAAAATCGGGTATCCATTTTCGTTTGAATGTCAAATGCTATGAGTCTAATTTAGATTCAAACTAAAAAAATGATATAAATACTCTCTAAAAGCAAAATTTCCTAAACCCGATACTAAAATGAATTTGAGCAATACCCACCCAAATATTGAATCTTTTTTTCCGCCATCTCTAACCTTATTCCTCTTATCCCATTGAAACCCATCAAACAAGAAAACAATTTGGTTTCAGCATCTGTTTTCATAATTGGGTTCCTTTGATGGAATTTGGAAGGTGGATGATATCGTCACCGAAAGGATTCCTTTGCTGATTAAGGCTACCACCAACCAAACTCTACAACCTGCTGTTTCATTGGTGCGTTTAACTTTAAACAATTAATTAAGTACTTCATTATGCGTTCCACTATAATCAAAAGCAGTAGGCTGGTGGAGTGGTGGTTGCTTCGGGGACATCCGATAAAATTAAAACGATACGGAGAAAAGTAGGCGGGCAAATGACAATATCCATTTTAGGACAAACATGGTGCTAGTTAGCAATCTGAGAGTACTTAGTACAAAGATGCTTCTCTTTTCCTCTTTCTCATCTGTATATGAGTCGTTTGTTTAAGTTATTTGGTATTAATTGAATCATTTAATATAAAATAACTCATTTATTAAAAAAAAAAAATGTGCGTGTCACTTTAACCATACGAAAATTCAAATTAAATTACTCTATCGAGTTATTTTCAAATGACTCATTATCTAAATCTTATTTTACCACCATATTCTTGCATTTTTTTTGTAAACCACTTCAATCCTTATAAATAAATATAAAAAAATTCACTCAAGACTCAACCACAAATTTATCTAGTTCAGAGAAATGGCGGGACTGCAAATTTGTTGAATATCTGACCCTAAACTAGGGATGTTGAATCTCAGTTAGATTTTGGCATTTTTCTTTGCTTTTGACTTTCTTTATACGTGCATGCTTGCTGACTTGCTGTAGATGAATCTAGAGCGTTCTGCTGGCTGCGTATATATAGACAACTAAACTTGTAAGTATGTGCTTTTCTTTCTTATCCTAATAATTAATGTGCCCATTGGCCCTTGTAAGGTCAGACTTAATTAAAAATAACAGTGTTGTAATTAATTAATTAATGACTTAATTAACAATAGTTTTGGAAAACGACAAGAAAAGCAAGAATCAAAATACTCATTTTCAATTCTCCCTAATCGTCAACGGATATCTAATTATGTAGTTATTATATGAAGTCATTGATGATTTGCTGCATCATTTCCATGTTGCTTCAATTTATAGCTAGCCATTTGGTTCACTGCAATCATCAAGTTCCCATCGCCCTATAAGAATGATTTTAGGTTTATTTTAGTATTCTCGAAGTTAAATTGGTGAGCTAGAAAACTCAAGTGATTCACAATTTTAAAGAAAAGTTATATTGGAATACCTAGTTAACTATTCTCGACTTCATAATAATATGAGATCTAGTTATGTGCATGAGAACGAGCCATTTGTTAGGTTTCAACAATTCACCAACATTGATCTTTACTTCACGTCTCACAGCCAATAAGTACTACAACTAAAGTTTTCACAAGTTCTACCTCACTCGTACACCCCATATTTATACAGGTATTACCCACCCTTCAAGCAACGTGACGCAGAACACAAGTAATTATTGTCGATGCAATCTTGTTCCGTTTCAACTCGTACTGCCTCGATTTTCTCCAATATATACATTGCATATATTTACTTTATTTTAAGTTCTTAACCACCTCTATGAAATCATGTAACTAAAGTTAGTCTGCGGGCCTCCGGTTTATCAAAATAGTTTAGGTTCATAAATCATCTCATCCTCTTTCTTAATGATTTACAAAATTACTTTTCCCTAACCAATTTCCCCAGAAGCTATAATCCATTACCCGAATTGAGATATCTATCTGTACCGCCTCATGAGTCATGAGTCATGATCATTCCTAACTACCAACATTTTTATAATTGTTGTATGATTAAAGTGAACCAAAAAGACATTTTTGATGACCTTCAATGTGCCCCGGCGAACAAAATAATTGTAACCCAACTCATCCCTCCAATTCGATTCAGTCCATCGATCGGTATTCATTCATAAAATTAATGTTTAAGGTTGAACGAGAGTTTTCTTTTCTGAAATCCGCCTCTCTTGGATTGGACCCGTGTTTTGGGTTCTGCAAATCGTAAATACCCAACCTAATCCTTTTTTGTATCTAAAACGTATTTATGTCGTGTACAAGCATATATGTGCGTGAATTATAATACTTTGTCATACTATACAAATTTGATACAGGCTATAGTTCGATTTGTGTTTTTTTTTTGTGTGTATACAATTTTAGAAGAATAAAATTTTATGAATGTGTTACCTAATAACGAGTAATGTATTTAGCTTATTTCGATAAATATTTATGAAAAATACTAGACATATGTTGAAACAAATTGCACTCTATCAACATCCAAATAACATATTCTATGCATTTTGATGTTTTTTTCGCTTTGATTTAATTGTTTGGAATTTTAATTAGTTGTATTAGATTAATATTCAGTTGAGTGTTTTATTTAAAAATATAGCCTATCCGACCCAATCTTATTATAAACAAAACGAAGAATTATACATATTTTTTTATTGAATTAGAATTTAGCAAAGTATATAGATTGAATAATTAAAACAATACATTCCTCCTAGCACCTTATATAAAAATTACCGTACGTAGGTATCATTATTCTTACTAAAAAAATTTAGTCAACCACACTATCATACAAATCCCAAATTCACAATTTGCTTTCCCAATCTGTCAAAATCTCTACCTTCTGCTCAAAAGCAGCCGACATGTCACCTCCTTCTTTCACAATGACTCGCCAGATGTTTGACCAGAACCAGAGGTTAACTCTACCTTTCCCCTGCTCTCAATTTCTCCACCTACAATCTCCTCCCCAAATGAGACAACCTCCGCCGCAATGAACCGCCGCCGCCCACCGCCGCCCCTCTTCCTCCTCCTCCTCCTCCTCCTCTCGCAGCCAACCTCTGCAATCGACTTCGTCTTCAACAGATTCAACTCCACCAACTCCTCCTCCAGCCTCTCCCTCTACGGATCCGCCGCCGTCGAATCCCGAATCCTCACTCTCACCAACTCCACCGCCTTCACCATCGGCCGCGCCCTCTACCCACAAAAAATCCGCACAAAAACGCCCAATTCCTCTCATGTCATCTCCTTCTCAACCTCCTTCATCTTCGCCATGGCGCCCTACAAAAACACCCTCCCGGGCCACGGCCTGGTGTTCCTGTTCGTCCCCTTCGCCGGAATCGCGGGGGCTTCCTCTTCTCAGAACCTGGGGTTCCTCAATCGCACCAACGACAACGACCCAAACGCCCACATCTTCGGCGTCGAGTTCGACGTCTTCTCCAACCAGGAATTCAACGACATCAACGACAACCATGTGGGGATCGATCTCAATTCGCTCACCTCCAGATTCGCTCACGAGGCAGGGTACTGGCCGGATTCCTCCGCCGCCGGTAAATTCGAGCCCCTGAAGCTGAACAGCGGCGGGAATTACCAGGTGTGGATCGATTACGCAGAGGGTTCGATGAACGTGACGATGGCGAGAGCAGGGGCGAAGCGGCCGAGGCGGCCGCTGCTGAACGTGTCGGTGGATCTGTCGGAGGTTTTCGAGGACGAGATGTATGTTGGGTTCACTGCTTCCACTGGGAGGTTGGTACAGAGCCACAAGATTTTGGGTTGGAGCTTCAGCAATTCGAATTTCTCCCTGGGGGAGAGCCTGATTACTGCTGGATTGCCGTCGTTCGTGCTTCCGTCGGATTCGATTCTGCAGTCAAAAGGGTTCATCGCCGGGGTGACGGCGGGCAGCTTGGTGTTGGTGATTTCCGGCGTTTTGGTTGCTCTGTTTCTAATCAGAAAAACAGGGGCGAAGGAAGACGAGGAAATGGAGGATTGGGAACTGGAGTACTGGCCTCACAGGATGGCTTACCAGGAAATCGCGGCGGCGACGAAAGGGTTCAGCGAGGAAAACGTGATTGGGATCGGAGGGAATGGTAAAGTCTACAAGGGGATCCTCCCCGCCGGCGGAATCGAGATCGCGGTGAAGAGGATCTCGCCGGAGAACGATGGGACAAGAGAAGTTCTCGCGGAAATCGCCACTTTAGGGAGATTGAAGCACCGGAACTTGGTGGGATTGCGTGGCTGGTGTAAACGGGAAAAGGGAAGCTTTCTTCTGGTCTACGATTACATGGAGAACGGAAGCTTGGACAAATGGATTTTCTCCGACGAGAGGGAGAAGAAGTTCCTGACGTGGGAAGACCGGATTCGGATTCTAAACGACGTCGCTTCGGGGATCCTGTACCTCCACGAAGGATGGGAATCGAAGGTGCTTCACAGAGACATCAAGGCCAGCAACGTTCTCCTCGACAGGGATATGAGCGGGCGGCTGGGGGATTTCGGGTTGGCCCGGTTGCACGAGCACGGTCAGGTAGCCCGAACTACCCGGGTGGTCGGGACGGTCGGGTACCTGGCCCCCGAGGTGGTCAGCACGGGTCGGGCATCAAGTGGAATCGACGTGTTCGGGTTGGGTATCCTGATCTTGGAGGTCGTGTCCGGGAGGAGGCCGGTCGAGGAAGGGAAGCCGATCCTGGTCGAATCCATGCTGGAGGCGATGAAGGAAGGGAAGCTGGCCGACTGTGTCGATCCGAGGGCGAGGGATCGAGGGGAGGCGGTTGAGGATCAGGAAGTGGAGCGGGTGGTCCGGCTCGGGTTGGTCTGCGCGCACCCCGACCCCAGTGCCCGACCCACGATGAGGCAAGTGGTTAAGCTGTTGAATGGGAAGAATGGTGGTATCGATGGGGACGTGGAGGAGAGTGAGGACATGGAGGCGTACTTGCTCCAACGAACGAGGACCGGGACGATGATGCCGATGAGGGATGTGTGGATGAGTCAATACTCGAGCAATTTTGGGTATGTAGGATCGCACCCGACGATGGATGATGTCAGACAGTCGCAATCGACGACATCCGGGTCATGGACCACGACGACCGTGGAGGCTAGGTGAAATCAATGGAATGGTGGGATATTCCATAATGTGTTTGAGCTTGTTGAGAAGGTCGGGAAGTTTTGTGTCTTGGGTTAGGTTAGGGTAGGGGGGAATGTGGCAGGTTTTGTGTACAAGGAGAGGGAGCTGCAGCCTGGAGTTGGAAGTTAGGTTTATTTCCTTTGATTTGGTTCATTACTTGGTGTGTGGCAGTGTGATTGATTTTTTTTGGGTCATGAGTGTACAAAGTGGATAGATGCAAGAGGTTTCTTCCTCTTGTATTTTACATGTGTATTCTTTTTTCACGTCATGAGAGTCGAGAGGATGCGGTTGGAGGCCTGTAACTTTCCCGCATCTCAGTGAATTAATATAAAACAAATGAGAAATTATTTTCATTAGGCGGGGATAGCTCAGTTGGGAGAGCGTCAGACTGAAGATCTGAAGGTCGCGTGTTCGATCCACGCTCACCGCATTTTTTTTGTCAGCTGTTCTGGGCTTTGGTTGATTTCCAAATTGGGCTTCCTGACAGACAAAGGCCCGTTTACAAATTTCTGTCTAGTTTAAGATTATGGGCTTTTGCCATTGCCCCAACTCAAGGAAATGTGGCCCACGATGATAAACTCTGGTCCCTCTCTTCTTCATGGACTATTTTAAGTCTCCTTACTCCACAAAGATGGGAGTTCAAACCTAATGCATCTTGGGGTTGGCTGGCTAAATGAAAATGGTGGGTGGTTTGTTACAAAATTAGGAATATATGATTGAGAGGCCTTTCGAGGATGTTAGGAAGAACATGCAATTGGGTAAAATTAAGAGCGATGGAGGATAATTCAGAGTTGTTACGATGCAATTATATACACGTTAATATTGATAGTAAATTGTGTGAGATAGGTAATTAACATTTTCTCAACAATTAGAGTTATGAAAATTAATTGGCTTATGACATGGTATCATAGTCTTCCGGAATTGAGATGTGCTTCTATTAATTTCAGCGGCTCTATTTTCGAACTAAACTTCAGGCTCATACGAGGAGCTTGAGTTTGAGGTTGCGTGTTAGTAAATGGTGTGAGCTATGTATTCAACAACGCGAGTTATTGAAACCAACTGGTTTTTAATCAATATATCTTTAAACCAGCAATTTTTAAGTCATATGTATCATTTGGTTTTAATTTAGGAAGGTAATCCATTCCATTTCAGACTAAGAAATACGTGGAAGAAATGATAAGAGTCTCTTTTGTTAATGGATGGCATGTGTATTCATCTGGAATTTAGATCTTCCAATAACTTGGGTTATTGGTACCAACTGATTCTTGATGTGATACTATTAAAACCTCTCAACTCGTGTTTACATGTTTCATTCCTCATGACCTTCTATATAAGCCATTAACGTATACACACGATAGATGAATTTGTGCAAACTTCAAAACCGGTCACTCATCTAGTATTGAAGCTTTTTCTAGCCTTCATAACCGACATGAGAACTGTGCTTTCTCATAACGAAGATCCATCCAGAATGTTGAATCTAATTGACAGCAGGCGACACCGGGTAAAAGAATCGATCTCTCAAATTCACAATAGACAATACAAGTCTCGGTGTAAAGTATTTGACCAGAGCAGATGTAGCTGATCAAGACGAAGCACGACTGTAGAGTTGAAGTAAGCTACTGGAAGTGAAGGTTGTGTGACACACATATTGGGCTCGAATATGATTCGCTATATGAGAAGCGTTTTAAGCATTCCCCCAAAATACGGAGTTGTTTCTTATCCGATTGATTGAATTAGTGTGGTTAGTTTTATATTCCGTTGATGTTAGTTTGCCACATGTCAAGGTGAACTTAAATTTTAGTTTTATTTTCGTTGTTGGATCCTCTATCATTGCTTACGAGTTCCAGACACTTGAAAACCTGCCACGACTAGAACGTTTTGTTTTTTCACAAGAAACTGTCAAGAACCAATTGATCCCAATAACTCGAGATGTTGGGAGAGGTTCAACAATTGATCTTATACCATATTTAACATGTCCTTTTTAAACGAAGGACTACTCATATGAGCTTGAAATTTGTACGGGCATATCAAACACTATGTGCTTACTAATTGGGGTCACTGGCATATTCGACACCATGTTGGTAATCAGTTGATTTGAATAACTCGATTATTGTGAAAAAATTTAGTAATAAATTTCATACTAAATAGAAAAGGGGACAAGTTGCATTATAGACACCAATTGTGACTGCCTAATTTGTATTTTGCTTAACAACCATCTTCTTTGATTAATACTTGACAAATTATGTCAATGTCACTAACGTGGAACTGAGTAATGATGATTGATATATAATATAATCATCAGTGTCTCGTCCTATCCCAATTCCTCAAGAAGAAAATTCCATTGAGGTTTGTTTACCCTGGGAAATGTGATTATTTTGTTAGTTACCCACGTGGAGAATGTGAATTACCAATTCGACCTGAGATTTTACTACAATATTACGAGAGCAGCCATCCATGTTGTATGTTGAACGGATATACTATTGGAGTATTGGTATACTTGATTTTTTGGATTAGGTTTTTCTTTTACTTAATGTTACATAGTTTGAACGGATATACTATAGGTTCAAAAGTGGGGGGAAAATTATTAGAGATATTTTAGACAAATGTGTCGCCCAAATAAAAGTTCGGCCGTGATTAATGGTTTTTTGATAAAATTTTAACAAAGATAATGTTTGGTAATTTTTTCAAAATACAGGAACATGTTTGATGTATAAAAAACAGAGCAACATATTTAATAAAACGACTTAGTAGAGTAACATATTATACGTTACTCATAAAATTTTCATATACAAAATATACAATTAACTAAAACCTCCCGTTTAGCACATGGTATTGACATGCCTCGACCAAACATATATATTTGAAGATCCATGTATATCGAGAAAATTTGAAGACACGATTCAACAACTTTGTATTTTTTTTTTTTTTGGTGGGGTTGCAAATTGTGAAACACAAGTTCAGTCTAACTAATTTAATCGCCCGAAACAAATCACGATTTTTTCCCCCAACGTGGCCTTCCATGTGCCGGTCGAGTTAGTTCATTACTGTTCAATTTTTCAATGTATTAATACCCAAGCTTGTTAATTACTTAGGCCAAACTTGCATAAGTTTACTAAGTGGTCAATCAATCAATTTATTAATTAAAGACTATCCTACCAGAGATGCATTATACTATCGGGGTTGTATATTCGGCATTCTCAAAGGATGTGTTTATTTTTTGTGATAGACTCGCAGTTCATATCAAGAAATCGTTTTATTTACTTAGTTATGTCGGGTTTCATTCTTTTGCTTTCGCGTTCGACCATTTTCACGAAGATTTCTCAAGCGAGAGATCCAACTTATGACTTTGAGACTTGAGAGTATTTCCATTAGTTGACATCCGGCTACTTAGTGCCATCTCTAAGAAGTTTCTTTACACATGAAATCTATATATCATCTTCTCATTTCATTAAAAATTGTTATTTCATAAATAATCCATCTTTCATTTTTGGTATTATTTATCTTTCATTAATTAGCCTCGTGTTTCGGCTGTACCGCGTTTGGCATTATTCTCATTTTTTCCTCTTACGAGGTTCGAGACTCTCCGGCATGCAGCGCTGCCGCTGAGTCAGCCCCAACGCTGAATTGACCGGAATACCCCTCGCCGTCGCCGGTCCACTTATCTCTTTGCTGTCTCTATCCGGAAGTGCCAACATATTCATCAAAACCATTGGCTGGACGCCGCGTTTTCTATCCATTTCCCCGCAAATAACGACAATAATAATAAGCAAACAAACAACAAATAGGAAACAAACATACGAACCGTTTGGTGAGGGACAATAAAGGATAAGAGTTTTCAAATCGAAATCCAACGGCTGCGATGGCACCTCGTGTCCATCCTGATGATCAGCCACACAAATACATCAGAAGTTGATCGAGATGAAGAACTTCCTGATGTATGTTACATTGGGCAGCCCCACCGCCGGGAAGCCGTCGTTCTCGATAACTCGCGTTGTCTTTATTTTCGTTCCTCTTTCGTCTTCTTCTCCCCGCCTTATCGGATACAAAATGGAGTAAGGGAAACCCACCACTTTAGGTAGTGGGAGTTTGATGTTTCATTTCACTTCCACATGATGTAACCACGTGGGATCCTCATGCATAACTCGGAGACTATCCCACCTAGAGGAATAAGACAAAGCGAAAATCGATCTGCCCGTCGGTCCAACTCAAACCGACTAGTGAATTGATATCCAATCGTTGAAATTGGGCAGTTCAGTTACTACGATATTATCCGTTTTGACCAAGTCCGAACGGATTTACTTTTTGGTATCTTCTCCAAAAGACATCGTAGTAATGAATTTGGTGGACACTTATATACGAGAGGTCCCTTCCTCTGTATTATCGATGCGGTACTTGGATTGTCGCAGGACACCAATTTTATGGTTGGGTGCGAGTTTTGACTTTTGAAAATCGAGACATTATGGTTGTGTACAGGTTTAGATGGCTACTGGCCGAGAATATCCAAACCGGCGGTACATTGAATATCGATGTTTTAGAAACGTACCTAATTGTCCTGTTGGATCGAAAGTACTGGATACTGGACTCCAAACCGATAGACAATTTTAAATGTACGAAACGATTGAACAACAATTAACGCACGATTTTAATAAAAAAATTCAATGAATATTACTTGAATGTAACACCACCGGGTAGCCGGGGGACTGGTTCGGAATTATGCCCTGTTCGACTGATTGAACTAACTGACGTGGATCCTAGCTGTTTCTCGAACCGTCCCGATTTGCCACTTCCAATCACATCTCGCCATGTCAGCATCCCCCTCGCGAACTGCATGTGCGAGGCGGACTGGTTCGGTCAATAATACCCCTACCACTGGGCCCCACCTCCACCACCCTCAACCTACTATAAAAAACCCCGCCCACATTTATTTATTTTCACCCAAAAGCGCTCTCCCACTAATCAGAGTGATTAATCGTTAATCACTTCCAATCCCCTCATTAGCAACCTTTTAATCATAACGATGCCTGGAGCAAGGATTAGAGTCCCGATTCGGCAGCACGGCTTCATGTACAACAGCAGCCTCGAATCGGCGGCGGCCCAGTCTTCGTCGGCGGGGAGCCCAGCGATCTCCGACGTGGATGATCCTCTGTTCGGGTTCCTCGACGGCGGAAATTACAACAACAGTAGTTACGAGGGATCGTCGCCGGAGAGCGGATACCGGGAGAATCACGACGAAGACGAGGCAACGACCGATCCGGCGGAAGATGAGGAAGAGATCAGGAGGTTTTGGGAGAACCAACACCAACTACTACAGGTAATTAGTTGATCGGATTAATTAATTGAAGTTAATTAATCTGGATAAGATTGGAAAGGTTAAAATGGTAATTTAATTATTTTTTTGGGGTATTGAGTTTTTATTTTTTGTTTTTATATGCAGGCGACGTTGTGTAGAACGAGCTCGCTGGAAACAGGGATTCGGAACCTGACGAAAGAAGCGGTGAAGGAAATTGAGATGGCCGGAACAATCTGCTGCTGCGGCGGCAGGGTCATGGTCGGAGGTTGCCGGAGTTGCTTGATGGCCGAGATCGCCGGCAGGCTGAGGAACGCCGGTTACAACAGCGGCATTTGCCGGACCAAATGGAGAAGCTCCCCGGATATTCCATCTGGTTAGTAACTTAATTACTAAATACTAATTATCCAAAATTTCCGTGTTTTATTATTTTTCTTGCCCAATTAAATTGCCATTTGCTTAGGACCGGGAGATCGGGTTCGAATTTTTTTTTTTTGGTTTAAACTGAAATCGAACGGATAAGACTCCTATCGGTTTCGATTTTTTATTATTCTGAATTAGTTTGTATTTTAACAATTCGGCTCAATTTACATCGAAAATCCATAAGAAATCGAACCCGGATCTTGCTCTAAACAAGCTATTTCATAAGAGGAGGATTTCCGATTTTGTGGTTTATTCCAACCGAAACCTGTTTAGTGAGTTAATCAAAAACCGATTAGCACCTTCACGAGTTCGATTTCGAATTGAGAAAACGATCTATTTCAATTTTTATTGGTTTTGGTTCGGTTAATCGACCAAACACCTCTAAATCTATAGAACTATTTATCGACTACCGCGTATTATTGCTTGGTGCCTTGTAATTATCTATCTTATCTATGGAAAAAAAAATGGCATCATTAATTTAATTACTAAATTCCTTTTTTTTTTTTTTTGACAAATTCCAACAGGAGAGCACACATTTTTGGACGTGATCGACACCACGAGCTCGAAGATAGGAGAAGTGAGGGTGATCATCGAGCTGAACTTCCGGGCCGAGTTCGAGATGGCGAAGGCGAGCGACGAGTACGGCCGGCTCGTCCGCCGGCTGCCGGAAATCTTCGTCGGGAAAATCGAGAGGCTCGCCAGCGTGATAAAGATACTGTGTACGGCGGCGAAGAAGTGCCTGAGCGAGAAGAAGATGCACATGGGTCCGTGGCGGAAGCACCGTTACATGCAGGCCAAATGGCTGGGGACTTGTCGCGACCGGAAGACGCCGTCGTCGTCGGGTAGTGATTTTGCGGCGGCGGCGGGGTGCATGGGGAGGCGGAAGGCGCGGTCGTCGATGCTGACGGTGGATTTGCTGGACATGTTGCCCAATATGCACTGCACCGCCGTGGGAGTCATGTGATTGATTTTGTCTTTTTGATCTTTAAAGCGGGTGATAATTATGGGTTTGGTTAGAGAGATGAATATATAGCGGAGTTTTCTTTGTCTTCTAGTTCAAAAGTGTTGGTGTAATATATTGTAAAAGGGTTTGAAGAATATAATGGCCTAGAATTCCAAAAGCATCGTCTTTTTTTTTTTTACAAAAATTCAAAAGCATCGTCTTCTAGCTCATTTTCCATTTTTTTTAGTGTTGAACCATAATTTGATCACAAAAATCTTCTACTAAAAGTTAAATCAGTGTATAAAATATTATACTTTTGATTTTTTTTTCGATACCATTTTAATACGACTTTACAATTCTTACTATTTTATATTCATTATTGGATCAAGCTATATGTTTGAGTGACAAAAGGGATAGATAGACTTAACATGCTATACATTTTCCTAGACCTTAAATAAAAATATAATGCTAGGGTTTGATTTGTCCTCATCGTCATAACCAGCTAGATAGTTTGCATTTTTTTCCCCCGACAAGTAATTTGCATGTTTAATATTTGACTAGTTGAACCCCTTTTTTGGGTAATTAGAGCAGGCATTAGCTGTCGTAGAGCAGGTCTTGGGGAGGACCTCAACCAACTCCTCCGCCAGCTTTTGATATTCCCTGCGAATAACCTGGCCTGGATGCACTCCTGCCGGACTTGAACCCTACTATTCAGGTCATCTACATAGACATGATAACGCTTCTTTCTCATTAAACCGGACGCGTTTAGATAAGTGTTTTTTTTTAAGACCATGTTTTCACTTTTCTTTCAACTCCGCTTGGTGATCGCTCATGGCTAAGATAGGTTGGTCCAGAGCTAGCTAGTGTTCAGAAGTCACTTAAGAGATTGAATATGGTCCTATTAAAATAGGTTGTAGCCGCAAAGAGAGAGAGATGACTACGCCTTCCCCATACAAAGAAGCGACCATTTTGGATCATTTGGGCCAGTATGTAGCGGCCCATATTAATTTGGGCTGGACTCCTCTCCAGGTTCCCCTACTGCCGAAACTTGGGCCGTCTTCCAGCAGGAATGGAGAGCGGGGTGAAACTATAACCTGAATGTTACGGCAAGCAACACCCACACCTTTTTGCTTCCTTGAGGGACTAGCGTGATTCAGAAACCGTCATGCAAAAGCAAACCGTACGTACGTAGACAACAATAAAGGTATTAATCAGATGCATGCATAGAAAGGATAGCAAAACTGTTCCGAGTAGTATTTTTTTTTTGACAATAAATCAACTTTTATTCCACCATTGAGGGAAACATGAAAAAAGCGATTACACATTTAAAGGAGATCAGAAATTAGGTCAAGAATACTAATCCAGTCGTCTGGCAGATTAGATCTAGCTTTGGATCTTGCCACCCAGTCAGCCCTAACGTTCAACGTCCTTGGAACCTCAATAACCGAAATTGAAGGGTTATTCCTAAGGATATTCATCATTGTTCTAATCCAGGCTGCACATCTCCAGGGCCATCGAGTCTGATTATGGTTCAGGGCCTTCACCAAAACTTGACAGTCCGATTGAACTGAACATACCGATCCGTATTCTTGTGCTAATTTAATACCTTCCAAAAGTGCCTTCGCTTCTGCTTCAATCGGGGTGGAACAAAGAAGAGACTCAGCTCTCCCGTCACACACTTGTCCATGGTGGTTAACAACAACAACACCATAAGCCGCCGACTGGGGGTCGCTAAAGAACGACCCATCACATTGAATCACCATAGAGTGATTACTTGGCGGTGGATTCGTAGTGGGAAGGGTTCCCCTGAGCTGAGTGGGACCATCATTCGAAAGAGTTGGGGTCCTCAGGCAAGCCATCCATTCCGTTAGCTCTCTATAGGCTTGAAGACAAACATTTGGGGGCCAGGGAACTCGATTTTTGAAAGTACTCTCGTTTCTTGCCTTCCAAATATTCCAACAAAGATAGATAATGTGAATCAGGGAGTTGTTAGGGATGTTATCTTTGAGGGAGCAGAACCAGTCAAAAAATGAGGTACCCTGAGGGGGAAATGGGATGGAGGGGAAAATAGAGTTCCATGACTCTCTGGCATGGGGGCAATAGAAGATGCAGTGGTTAAGGGACTCCACCGGGTCTTGACAGACCTGACACATCGGGTTGGGAGCACATTTCCGTTGGAACAGCCTAGCTTTCGTTGCCAACCCATTTCTGGAACATCTCCAAATGAAGAACTTTAGCTTGGGTGGAATATTCAAACCCCAGATCCATTTCCATCTCTCTTCATTTCCCGAGTAGTAGGTTGTATAAGAAAGGTAAAATTATAGGTTAATCGTGATTCAACCGTTTTATGTCGCTAAAATCATCGATTTTGTTTCTGATAGGAGATTTTATCGATCGGACTGCCTGTGTGGCGCTGTACCATATGCTTTACAAACACTAATGAATAGTAACTAGTAAGGTTTGTGCTTGCCAAAAAATTTACCCGCGAGTAATGTAACCTGTCAGTGGCCCAGTGGTACCAATATTAAACTCTAAAAAGAAATTCCCAAAATTGTAGCCAAAGAAATATTTATACATATGTTGTTTATTCATTCATTGCAAATTATAATAATGTGATCCCAAGAACATTATGAAACTTGCCATTTTATTTTATGGATTTATAAATGGTAAACGGAAAATGGCAACGATTAATAGATTTGTCACGACTGTTTCTCTGTTGATCGGGAAATTGGAGGATTCGATAATGCAAGAAAACGAAAGCACAAACACGACACATTACGCGATTTACATGGTTCACTAACACGATGTGTGTTAGCTAGTCCACGGGCGGGAGTCAGGAGATAGCCAGTTTCACTATACTTCGAGGCGATACAGATTACAAAGGAGTATGAGAAGTATTTATAGTACTTCTCCTAGGTCTCACTCTCACCCTAATCAAACCTGGTAAAGGAAAAACGGTTTACAACCAGGCCCAGATATTGAACCCAAATAACATTGAGCCCATACAGTGTAAACCGGAACTTCCAGTCGTAAAGGCTGATAGTCCGATTCAAGTCACATCAACGTGACTTTATAGTTTATACTACTACTAACCTGCCGAGTATCTAAAAGGAAAGCCGAATTCCCATAGTTCCCAAGATCCAAATATGCCGAGTATTTGCAGTTGTGTGATTTGATCCGGTCGTTGCCAACAGAACTGAGATCGTGGATATTACAGAGCGAAGAAAAAACTGCGATTTTCGGATCCAAAATTCATTAAGGTAGACGTAAGATATTCTAAATGAATTCAAAATTATGTCGAATCAAACACGTATTTTAGTTTTGTTCCGATTCCATATTTATTTTTTAAATCGATACATGTTTTTCCAATTTAATCTGATTATAAACCAAATTAACATACACGTACTTATATAACAAGAAAAATTAATTCACCGAATGTCATATTTTCGAGAGTCACCAATATCAAATTACGCGAAACTAAGTTTTAGTGGTCAAAATAATGCTCCCTCGATGAGATGAAAACTTGGAATTAGTTTTACGTCTCATTGGAGAGTTGGTCATCTTTGATTAACCTTTTTTTTAATAAGAGTGTCGTGACTGACCAAACAAATCCGAATCAGTAAATCCAAAAAATAACAGAAAACAACAAAAGGGAAAGGACGAGGGAGGAATCCTTCCACCACCAAACGGCACAAGGAAAGATCCGTCCGTGACGGGACCGTACCACTTCACCGCCGTGAACCCTCCCCGGCCGGCACTTCATATAAAACCTTCCTCTGCGCTCCGGCGCCGCCGGCTGAAATGTGGTTGTGGGAATCTAACGGTCGTACTCTGTTATTTCTACCTCCACACAAACACAAATAAAAAAATAAACAATTACAAAACGAAAATGGAAAAATTCCCCTCCTCACAAGAAGCAAAAAGACCAAAAAGGCCTCCAAGGAAAGGCCAGGGGCATCCATTTCATTTTCATTCATTCTCTTCACCTCTCTCCCACACAAAAGGGAATTGAATTATAGTATTATACAAAGAAAAACAATGTAAAGGAAAAGGAAATATCATGGAGTGAGTTTGAATGAAATGAATAATAATGTCTCTCACCCATGTTTTCATGCCTTTGTCCCACCTTTAAGGTAAAGCATTAATACCACCACACTCCTTTAGTTTATTTACTTTTTCATAATTACAAATTATAATAAGGGGAAAAAAGTGGCATGCTCATCCATTAGTCTTGATGTAATTTGGACCCAAATTACTATAATCTTGTAACAATCTATATGGATAGACATCCAAGAACGCATTACATATCAGTCACGATAATAAATATAGTATGCAACATTAATAACAAGTAAAATGCATAGATGTCTAGTGTCTCCGATGATTTGATAAAATTGCAAGAAAGTTATCATGGTAAAAATAAAGACGAGATTCAACGGAAAAAAAGAAGAAGATAAAGACGAGAACCACATCTCATATCCAACGAGAACATTTGACAAGTGGTCATTGCGCATTAATGTAGTCATAATGTGATCGACCATATTGATTAGTTAGATAAGACGACGTTTCATTAAATCTGTGTGTGGCTAGTGGGGAGAAGGGTGATCCCCCTATAATATTCACGACACGTGCATGGGCGAGATGAGAGATGTAGGCAGAACTCATTCAAACCTTCACCAACGCCTTTCATCTCCTCTAATATTATACTGGTATATTTTATCTGAACATTGAACTATACCTTGATTTGGCAACATATGGTGAAACTATCCTACAAGTTACTGGATCCGCTAAAAGCATTCATGGTATATCGACGGAGCAGAGAGCATTAAGAAACCCAAATCCAAACTTACAGAAATAAATAGACCTAGGGTTTTAAGATTTAGTTGTGACCGGTGATGCTCGACATTGATACATACGGGTGGGCATGGGCGGATGCTCCATGAGGGCAATTGGCGATGAGTGCTCAATAGTACAAGGTTGGGAAACCCTTTCATTTGAGAGTTGGTGGTTCTTCGTGATGCTTTTAAACAATGCATGTGTATTAATTCATAAGAGGTGGTGCTTGGAGGCAATAGAAAAATGTTGAACGACAAAATGACTGGTCGTAGTTGTGCGATGTGGGATGTGGTACAATATTTGAAGAGGTTCGAGATTTGTACAAGTCTCTTTCTAACTATTCGTAATTGCTAATGTTGCGTATATGATTTTCGCTTATTTGTTATTGTCATCCAACATTAGTGCAACTCTCTCTATGTTCGTTGGGTAATACAAGCTAGCTTATCTTTTTGAAAAGAAAAAAGAACAAACAAAATACCCGTTGATTGCTTTTTCAGTTGCCGTCTTAGCTCCCTTTTCACAGTTCAGTGCATGTGTTAATGGAATTAGCGGAGATACTCATGCGTCATACCCACAAAACTTTTTGGCCCAAAATTAACGAAAACCAGTATTGATTAATTCTTTTCCTACATAATATGTCAATATTGGTTATTTTAGCATATTTGTTGGAGGGGCAATTAGGAAAAAAAAATCCCCAAAATTGTGTGTATTCGTTTACTGAGAGGTGGGATCTTCCAGGCTTCTATCGCAGGAGCCAATTTGACTTTTGAGAAAGCCAAACGGAGAGAAGAGAAGAGAAGAGGATGAAAAATGGCGAGGAAAAATCAAGCTTTTGTCTTGATTGATAGGGTATTACAGAATTTTCCATCCTAATTCCGCCTCCCTTTTCCCCTTCCTTTATAATGGCCTTGGTTGAGTTTCTGGGTATTCCAGTGTAGATCGAATTCTTCAATTCCCCCAACAATGGATTCTCCCTCCAATGTTTCTCTTCATTGCTGCTAGCCCTTTCCAGCTCCCCTCTCCCTCTTTAATGGGTTGCAGAAAATTTACTCTCTTGGCTTTCCCCAACCACTTTTTCGAATCCAGCCCCTCTCCTCCTTCCGCTGCCGCCGCCGCCGTGCAGACGGCGGAGTTGTAACGAATCGGCGACTTTTGAGAGCAGGGGGAAAAAAAAAAAAGAAGCAACCACGGAAGAGAAGGCAGAAGAAGAATCGGCAATGGAGGAAACGAATTCCTCCTGGCTACGGCGGACGAAATACTCCCACACGGTGTGCCATCGCTTCGACAAGTCGCAGCTGGCGTCGTACCGTTTCGACGTCGAGCAAGAGCGGCAGCTGCGGGGGACGAGGTCGCTAAATGGGTTAGCGTCTGCCGTGGAGAAATCAATATCCGCTTTCGATCAGAAGTTAGTTTCCAAGCCCAATTGGGATTCTAATCGGCGGGGTTCTGTTTCTGGTTCTATTTCGATTTCACCCCCTTCCCCAATTTCCCCTCCGGCGTCAAATCGCCGGGTTTACTCCCAGATTCAGCGCAATCCGGTGATGAACAAGCAGAGATCTATGTCGCCGGTGCCGCAGACTTCCGTCCCGGAGTCATTCAAGGAAGCCAGGTCAGACAAGAGGCGGTATTCGACCCCTCACCCTAGGCGGAGGAAGGATCACCAGGAGAGTAAAGGAATCATGGGGAAATTGTGGCACCACAGCCACAGCCACAAGCAGCAGCAGCAGCAATCTCACGAACCTAAGGCAGTCGAATCGAAATCGGTGTTGAACAAGAGCGACAACGACAACGCTAGCCCAATTCGCCACCTGAATTCTGTCAAGGGTAAGCAATCGGCATGGACGAAGTTCTTTGACCACGCCGGAGGCAGAGTCAACGCGGTGGAAGCTGCAGATGAGTTCAGCGTCGATATGTCGAAGCTTTTCTTAGGCCTGAAATTCGCTCATGGAGCTCATAGCAGGTTGTACCATGGGTTGTACAACGACGAGCCTGTTGCAGTGAAGATTATCAGAGAACCAGATGATGACGAAAATGGAGCACTAGCAGTTCGATTGAAGAGCCAGTTTGACAGGGAGGTTACCCTCTTGTCCAGGCTCCGCCATCCTAATGTCATTAGGGTAAGTAAAGCTCTATATTCATGAAATTGGGATTCTGGGTACCATGTAATTCTGATTGATTCATTTGCCGCACTAAACAGTTTGTGGCAGCTTGCAAGAAGCCTCCAGTCTACTGTGTTATAACCGAGTATCTACCAGAGGGATCGTTGAGGGCATACTTGCACAAGCTAGAGGAGAAGTCTCTGGCTATGGAGAAGCTAATAGGTTTTGCATTGGACATAGCTCGAGGGATGGAGTACATTCACTCGCGTGGTGTAATACATCGTGATCTAAAGCCGGAGAACATTCTCATCGACGAAGATTTCCATTTGAAGATTGCTGATTTCGGTATAGCTTGTGAGGAAGCTTATTGTGATCTGCTGGTTGATGACCCTGGTACATATAGATGGATGGCGCCCGAGATGATCAAGAAGAAATCCTATGGTCGGAAGGTCGATGTTTATGGTTTTGGGTTGATGCTATGGGAAATGGTTGCGGGAACCATTCCATATGAGGAGATGAATCCCATTCAAGCTGCTTTTGCAGTGGTTAACAAGGTACGACTTTGGATTTTTGTTATGTATTTTTCATATGCTTTCTTCTCGTGTCATGTTGAATTGATGGATTGTTTGATGGAAAGATTCAAACTCTATTTTCAGGGGAGGGTTGTTTATGGGAATGACTTGACAAAAATAAATATTCGAGAAGCTTTTGTGATCATTAATGAATCACAACTTTTATGGTCCCCCTCGAATTTTCGTGAGGGATAAGAATGGGAATGAAAGTCTATATGTTGCCAGAAAAATAGCGTTTTCAATAATTTGGGCAAAACAATAGTGTCTTCGATAATTTGAACAAAATCCCTTTGTGAAATAATGTCTTGTTTTCCAGAATATGAGGCCAGTGATTCCTACAAATTGTCCTCCGGCTATGAAAGCCTTGATTGAGCAATGCTGGAGCTTGCAGCCGGAGAAGAGGCCAGAGTTTTGGCAAGTCGTGAGGGTGTTGGAGCAATTTCAGATGTCGTTTTCTCGGTATGGGAATCTGAATCTAGTTCAGAATCCAAGTTGCCCTGATCACAAGAAGGGACTTCTTCATTGGATTCAAAAGCTTGGCCCTGTGCATCCTAATAGTTCCCCCACCCCTAAACCCAAGTTCATGTGAATGGAAGAATACTTTTCTCTCTATTTAAATGTCCCAACTAGTTTTTTTGGTAGTGGGTTCCTCCTTCTGGTCACTTGTAATTAGAAAACAAAGGAGGGAAGAAGGAAAAAGAAAATGATAATTTCTCTTTTTTCCTTTTCTCTATTCCATTTGTGCAATCCACACTGATATGAGAATTTGAATGGAAAAAATAGTCTTGCTTGGGTGTATAGCTCAAAAGGTACATTCTTTGCCCGTATTTTAGATTGTTTAGTCCTGTATCTTATTAATTTATTTCTAGTTGCGAGTTCTGTTAGATTTTGTGATTATATGAGAGATTTTCTTTCATAAGCATGTGGTGATGTCCGTTGAGTCAAATCTATTACAACCACTAACTACATTGTTTTGAAGGAGTATTTTGTCTTGCTTCCTTAGAAGGTTATTGCTTGTGTTTTGTTTTTGGTTGGCTTAAGTGTCTTTGTAATGTGTTGGTAGGTTTGACACATGTTTAATAGGGGACTGTTTGGGAATTATCTGATAAAAACTTGGACAATTGCAACTATTATGTAAGTTTGTAGTGCCATGACTGATGTGGAGCATTCCTTGGACAATTACAACGTGGGTTCATTCGATGTTTCCCGAGTTTTGTTGAGCATTCCTTGGTTTTGTTTGAGAGGTAACTGTATATGACATGTGAGTGTGAGTTTCCCTTTTGCTTTAGTTTGATCCAAAATATCAAAGAGGCAAAAGTATCTTGTGGAAGAAAACAGTAATGGCTTCTACAAAAGGTTTGGTTTTTTATGTAGTAAAGAATGTGACTTTTTCTAAGAGGCAAAAGTATAGGGAAGAAGAGAGGATTAATTATTTCGATCTATGTTTGGTTTCCTTCAATATCTCATTAAAAAAAATAGAAAAAAATGTTCAATATCTGACAATTTTTAAATTCTAGTTATTAAGTTTTTTTTCATGGAAATATTATGAGGGTTGTATTTGCTCATGCAATAGGATCATGTAAATGTGTAACACAATTTGTATGATTATAGGGACTGTTGTGTTTTATGAGTTAGGAATAGGCTCATGCACTACATTATTGTCCATAGATAAATACTATTTCTGTGTGTTTGGTCGGTTTTTTAAAAACATATTATTCACTTATATTAATTAATTTAGAATTATTATTAATATAACTAGATATCTTATCACCCTAAATACTTTGCATAAGGTATCTCAATCACCACATTCACCTTTCAATTATCGTCCAACTCAAACTATTATGCACGACCAAGAATTCCGAACCTTGCACAATCCATACGTTTTTGTTGTAACCCTAAACACTTTGCATAAGAGATCTCAAACAACACATTGGACGCTAATCCGTTATCGTCAAACTTGCACTACTACACACGATCGAGAACTCCAAACCTTACAAAATCCTTATATTATTCTTGTGGTCACAAAAACATCCATGATTTGTGTAAACAATGTGGCTCTATGGAGTCTCCATGGCTGCCACACTCTAGATATAGGTTATCTATTGAAATCAGAGGTCATGAACTGGTCATTTGCAGTCACTTAATAATGTAGTTTTTTAAATGGAATTATTGAGGGAAGAGGATTAGGAACTGGTAACATTTTTTTTTTTTTGTTAGTAAACGTTATCCTGTGGGCTGTGGGATTAGGTGTCATGAGACAAATACTCCAATTATTTCAATTTTCTGTTTTGAAAAAATGATGACAACATTTGAATTAATTAGTGCTAGATGCCATGAAACTGAAACATAGCTGATAGGAGTATTTAAAGGGGGGAAATTGGTGGCCCAAACTTGTTGATGTAAAATTTTGTCTTCTTTGTCTGTTTTCTAATTAGTGATGAGGAAGAAGAGGGTGTCTAGTCGGTTGGATTGTTCTGCTTTTTTTTAATCAATGTTAAAAAAATGTTTGCACAAATATAATTTGTTGCAATTTTTTTCATAATAACATGTTACAAGGTGCTATTAGAGGAGAAATAGTAAGTGTCACCATTGGGTATCAATACAAGATCTTACAATGAGAAATGTGCCGACTCTCCAATTAGGCTGGTCATGTCCGCTTTTCGTTGTACATTTAAGTGGTGCTCTGTTGCTCCAAAGTAGGGGTGCTCTTGCGTTTGTTTTTTTTTTTTTGTTGTTGTATGGGTTGGTTGTTTTTCTTTGACAATGCAAACATTCATGTGGTGGTATCCATTTTGTCGGGTTGCTGAGAATGGCGCATTGTTTTTCGGTTTCGGAAACATTTTCCAAATCCTTTAGCGCATATAATTGCAGCAGATGATCCCAAATTTTGTCTCGCTTCACCATCATAAAATGTTGTGTGTTCGCGGGTAATAAAAAAATCGTCATTTACTTACAATTTAAAATTTACAAATCATGATGTATTTCAAAACTTATATTTTCATATTTAGGCAAACGACTGAAAATTCGGAAAGGTTGTTAGTAATTTCGCCTTTCGACTTTGGCTAGTTTTGGAAACCTAATGTGAAGCAAATTAGTGGACTCAATAAACCAATGCTTTGCAATAAAGCCCACTGTAGAGCTGGACCTTACCGCATTAGGCTGGATTTCGATGTATGCTGGTGGTAGCCCACGAAGAATCACTATCGTCAGTGGCGTTGTCCATTGGGCCTTCCTGAACAACCGATAAGATAATTGGTATCCAAAATCTTGGTTAGCCTTCTTTAAAGGATCATTTAGATGAGGGAATGCATAATCGTGAAATTTATATTAAAATCTTTTGGATAAAAAATTCGGATATCTTAATCGTGGGATTTGGCCGAAATAACTTTTTTAGGAATGGATGAAGAATTTTAATAAAAAAATTAAAATTAAAATTTTACCAATCTCTTTCGACACATATGCCATGTGTTTGTTTCTTCTTCTTCTTCCCTCTCCTTTGCGGTTTGTGTTCGATTTTCACTATCTTGAACCAAGAAACAACTACACTAAATCGGATCTGGAGGGAAGCTGGTGCAGGTATCGATCGAATTTTGGTTCCTCGGCATCGACGGCACTGTTGGCTCCTCCCGCACCAGCGCTCTGTTGCTACTGATTCAAAATATGAAACGTTAGGTATAATTTTGGGAAGTTTTCACCGACAACGTTTTCTTCTTGCTCTCCATCCCTACTGGATGTTGCTCAGCCGGTGCGTTCACAATGGAGCCATTGCCGTTAGTGGGAAGAAGGGACGCAACTCGACTTATCATCTAACAATGCCACATGTATAATTGTTTTCTTTTTCATTTTTTTAATCTATAACTATTTTATTTTTCGTCGAATAACTTTATAATCTTTCAATTGAAAAAGTGCCCGGCTAGATTTAAAATAGTTGATGAGACTCACATTAGAAACTGCTAAATTTTTTTTAGAGATGTTGAGGACTAAAAATTGCAAAGTGAAAAATTAATATAACTGATGATGTGGATGTAGAGACCATATTTAGAAACTATTAATAAGTTTTAGGGATGAAGATGGTCTTACATACGAGTACTAATACCACAATCATAATTGTCTGCTCGATAACACTTATTTAGAAATAGAAACTAATTGAAAAGGTTTACCACTTTAAAATTGTAGTTAGCTTAGACTAATTAATCGGCCTAATTGTTTTGAAAAAATCTGGAAAGGGACAAGATTCCATTTCTCACTTTAAACAACTATACCTCTTTGGTTCTTATAAGAAAAACAACTATACCTATTTGGGAAATCATTGTTGTTGGGAATTTTGGGGTTCCCTACTTGGCTTTACTTTCTATCCATGGTGCTCCCACAAAAGAGGCGTTCTACGACTTTAACTTCTTTTTTCATGTCATGGCAGATTTTATAACATGGACGTGGAGAGTTAGATTCTGGTACTGAAAAACTCTTAGTTCAAGTTCGTGGAGTGACAATTCAAAAAGTTCATGGTAATAAAATTTCAGAATGTTCATCCTATTGCGTACGGGATTGAGCTTGCATATTTCGTTATGTCGTGGATTTCTAATTTATTCGTCTTATATTGCAGTAGAATTGTTCATTTTGTGAATGACAAAACAAGCCTTATTAACAAAGGCTTGTTTACTAGTGGACTTCCACGGTTTTCCATGATCCAAAAAAAAAAGTTAAATGAGTCAACTCATTAAGGATCCAGCCGCGTTCATGAAGTTCATAACGAAGTCCCTTAGATAAAAGATAATTGAAAACCAAACTTGTCGACTCAAACTTGTGTTATGTCCAATTTTGCACTAGGCCAATTAGAAAGTCCGAGTGTAAAAAAAACCCATCTCGTCGTTAAATACATAAAACCAATGGTGACCCAAAAATCATCATGTCTTTGTAAGACATTTCTACACATCAAATTGACGATGAAATTTCGTTCCCACTTATTATGGCCTCTGCTTTTGTCTTATTAATCTCCTCCGCACATCAAAATATCATTAGATAGACCTAAAAGTATTCAAAATTAATCAAACAAGCTTTTAAACAGTTTGAATAATTGATGTGAAATGTGTTTTGTTGAATAGTCTAAATTCTAAAACAACTAATGGCTAGTAAAATGCGTCTATTTGTACTTTTCTTTTGCTTTATATCACCATCAACTCATGCAATCTTCGAAGATTACATGAAGAGGTCTCCTCTTTTTTGAGCTTGAAGATGAAGAAAAAAGGACAGGAAGGGTCTTGTTCTGTCGCTAATGATTTGTTTGTGTTTGTTCTATTAAGAGACTGCAATTAGTTTTGGAGGGTTGTTAATAAAGAGGAAATTTTTTGGTGTCTATCTTGAGACTCCTTTCAATTAATGCACGTGTGTAAGAGAGGTAGGAATAAACTACTACAACAATTTTTTGATATTGAATTCGGGTACTTTTCGATATTGAATTCGGGTCTTAAGTTGATGAACGACCAGTAATGGAATCAGAAATCTAAATGAGTTTGGTTAAAATTTACGTTTAAGGAATTTGAACTAAAAAGAGGGCTAAATCCTTCCACTTACTCTATTCTCGAAATTTGTTATAAAAATTACATGTAAATTTACATAATTTTGAGAGTTGAAAGGGCTATAGGCTATAGCTCCTCCTATCAATAACATGATCCTGCCACTATGAAAGACCGACAGAGTTGACAACATATCATCACGAGAATGAAATTTGCACAAATTGATTAGTAGTTTGGATGGACCAATCTAGAAATGAGTCAATTTGATCAATTGTCTCATTTTATAAACGAGACAATTAAAACTAGTCAATTCGAATTACCTGCCCCCACCCAGGTAATTGAAATTGACTCAAAACGTATCAATTCAAAATACCTCAGGCAGATTGATTCATCCAATCTTTTTGCTGGCAAACGAGGCAATTTGGTACAATTGTCTCAAAACGAGACAATTGTGTTAAATTGATCTGTTACAATTCCTCATCCAAACGACCCTAGAACTTATGTACATATTAATTATTAGGGTGTGCCTACGGTGACATGCATGTCACGGTGATTTGCACTTTCCGGTCGACCTCAGTTAGGATTAGGTCGACCTCATTTAGAATTCGGTCGACCTTATATAGGATCCGGTCGACCTCATTTAGGATTCGGTCGACCTCATATAGAATCAGGTCGACCTAATCTGTTGTTTCAGTGTAAAAACCGTTCATGGTGCCTACTTTGGATATTCATATCATACAATTGGCTAGATGGAAATTGAAGACTAATAACTTGTTTTGAAGCTGGAGTGTCCCTCTACATATTGAAGTGATTGAGAGCTCGATAGGAAGTCCAGAAGACCATTTTTGAACCTCATCAAAAGGCTATGCCAAAACTGGGAAACTGCCTGGAAATGGCTAAGTCTGGAAACGTGTTTGTGAAGCCTATTTTGGAGCTCAATTCGAGAAGCATGAATGCGAGTCGAGTCCAGGAGCCTCTACCACGTTAAATTAGGTATGTTTTTATACAAATTCAAGGCATTGGATGAAAGATTGGATATCTGTAAGGCTTCAAACAAAAGGGTCGAAGTTGCTACGAAGGCTGTTTTTCTGGCAGACTTCGAGCACAAGCAAGCGGCCAGAAAAACAACCTTCATAGCAACTTCGAGCCTTTTGTTTGAAGCCTTAAAGATATTCAATATTTCATCCAATGCCTTGCCTTTGTATAAAAAAATACGTAATTTAACGTGGTAGAGGCCCCTAGACTTGACTCGCATCCATGCTTCTCAAATTGAGCTCCAAAGTAGGCTTGACAAACACGTTGCCAGACTAAGTCATTTTCATGCAGTTTCCCAGTTTTGGCATAGCCTTTTGGTCAGGTTCAAAAATGGTCTTCTGGACTTTCTATTGAGCTCCCAAGTACTTTAATGTGTAGAGGGACACTCAGCTTCAAAACAAGCCTTTAATCTCCAATTTCCATCTAGCCAATTGCAAGATATGAATCTCCAAAGTAGGCACCATGAAACTGTTTTTACACTGAAACAACAGATTAGGTCGACCTGATCCTATATGAGGTCGACCGAAAAGTACATGTCACCGTAACAAAGTCCTAATTATTATATCTTCTACATCCAAAGAATTCGAATACTAAATTCTATAAGTCAAAACCTCTAATACGATCTACGAATTATCAAGGATTAACAACTATGATCATATAAATATTTCCTCTTTTGGAACCTTCAGGGTCTTACTAATCAACCCCAGTCTTATGATTTCAACCGGCATCGAAAGAATAAATTTGCCGGCATCGAAAGAATAAATTTGCTCTTCTTGCTAGTTACGATGTTGCTTTACCCAATTTGTTGTCTTTCAGTTGACCTATGATGGAAACCATGTACTCTGACATCAATAAGAACTTAGCGTATAGCAAGAGGACGAAGGAGAATTCATGAGTGCTTAAACACATATTCTATACACAATACATCATTGAGTGATCTATGCAATTAGATAGGTTTTGATGAATACTATTTTCAACTACATACAAATCGCATACACGGGATGACTACTACTTATGTCCGAGTCCGAAATCGTCGAGATCATTTGTCTTTCGAAAGCATTACCCACAACATAAACAACTATACGAACATACCCAGTAGAGGCGGAGCCACGATGATGGCACGAGAGGCTAGTTATATCCATTCTTAAACTCCCCCTCTTTGTCAATTCATATTTCCTGAGCTTATATTGTAGTCCCACTCGTTCAGATTTGTACTTTGAACTAACCTGATCGTAACGACGGAGTCGTATCAGGACCCAATGCAGAGGATAAGCCAATCCACTTCTCCAAAGAGCAATCCATCATAATCTTGATTATGTTTTTTGTGGGTAAATTACTTCACTCCTTCATATGTATGGTCAATGAACTCCCACGTCAAGCAAAGCTTTTATCAAGTTTGTGAAGGTTATAAGCTAGGCAAAATACACAAAGAGACCCCACCTCCCTTCAAATCATTCTTTATCTCAAGCAGCATCTAATCATTTAATATTGTTCCCCCCCCTCTCCCTTTTCCCTGTCCTTGTTTTCGCTTTCTTTCTTCCTTCTTCCATCCCCATGATAAAAAAGGAAACGAACCCTTCCTTCAGTTCCACCTCCTCCATCTTCTTCCAACACTCTGTTCCTGAGCCAGAGCACAGAGATCATGGAGAACAACATTAACCCAGCTGGTGCAAGTTCGTCTGCAACAAGAGCCGCCGACAGGAAAACCATCGAGAGGAACCGAAGGAACCAAATGAAAGAGCTCTACTCCCAGCTCTGCTCTCTCCTCCCGCCACGCCAAACTACTCGGGTATGCCATTTTTTTCCCCTCCTTCCATTCTTCTTTTCTCTTTGTCAGATTTTCGTCCCTTTTCTTAGGGAATGGTATATGATTCATAATTGAAACCTCTCCTACCGATTTGAATTATTGAAACTAATTGGTATGTGACATGATATCAGAGAGTTCAGTTAACCACTTGGTATCCGGACCTGTGCAAATTTCAAACATATAAGAGTGGTTTTTTTCGTTTGAGGGGACATGTTTGCAAAATGATATAGGTTCATAGTTGAACCTTTTTTTTTAACAACTCGAGTCATTGGGACTAACTGATTCTTAACATTGTGTCCTCTGGTGTTCAGTTTGTGATGATATGACTTAAAAAATGAATTATATCCGTAAAAACTGAGAAGTACTATATATGCTTTCTCAATCTTTGTCTCAATAGTGAAGTTGGTATTTTTATACACAGGCGTAGATAACACACATCGTATTAGTAAATCGCGTAAATATGTGTTGAATTTCCCGTTCCGTTTGGACATTTTCTATAACCAAAACAGGAGCCGATGTCGCTGCCGGACCAGCTCGACGAGGCGGCCAAGTACATCAAGAAGTTGCAGACGAATGTGGTGCGGATGAAGGAGAGGAAGGACAGTCTGGTCGCGAGGAATAGCGGACGCGTCCACCGGCGGAATGGCGGCGGCGGCGGTGTGAATCGGCGGCTGCCGCGGGTTGAGGTCAGGGTGCTCGGTTCGGCCCTGGAGGTGGTTTTGGTGACCGGGTCGGATTCGTCGCCGTCGGTGTTCAATGAGATGATCCGAGTGATCGAGGAGGAAGGTGGCGAGGTCGTGAATGCTAGCTTCTCTGTTGCTGAGGATTTGGTTTTCCATACCATACACTCTAAGGTATTTAAGCTCAATTTATTATCTCAAACTTTCTCAATATTTAGACAAATTCATGGGTCTACTCTGCAATTTTTGTTTGCAAAATTTATAACGAGCATCACATTCCAAAAAAGTTCGAGGTTATTTTAAATACTTCTTATTTATGAATACTCGATGAATTTACTGGAGTCGGGGATTAGAACTTGCACCATTGTCGGTTGCCTTAAAAAAAATCTCGATAACCTACATAATTATTTAAAATTGAAGCATATTATATCTTAATGATTGAAAAAAAAAAATATTAACAAGGTTGTTCAGAGAAGTTATATGATATTTACTAAAGTGGGTTTGGAATATGTTGGAAAATTTTCAATTATTTTGTGGGTTCTTAAGTAATTTCCGATGAAATTTTTGTAGGTTGGAGATGGCAATGGGGCAGGGTGTGGAGCGATAGTGGGAATGATATCTGCGAGGTTAAATAAGTTTATAGAGGAGTATGAATGATATGTAGTTCTATTTGAAAGTTGTGTTTTCTGCGGACTAGCATATATAGAGATGGCTAGCTAGCTAGAGGAGGATTCCAGCTACTCTCAATGTGTTTGGTTATCTAATTAGTGTTTAGATCATGCGTGTTATTTGAATTTCATTAAGTGGTTGGCAATTCAATATAAGTATCGGCTCTCGAAGGAAACCAATAGAAGACATGATACCAATTGAAAGTTTCTTCATTGGTATCTAGCTTAGGCTAATTCTTTTGTTATGGAAAATATCATGATGTATTGATTTCTACTTATATGCAATGTTAACTCTGGAATTTCCAATTAAAACATGTTGATTGATTGTTGATCATAATCGCTATCATCTTCAAGTCAACCCGAATTCAGAATACTCGTTCACTGAAAAATTATAAGAACAAAGAGGTGACGAAACCTAAACTTCATTAGTGTGAACATGTAATCCCTTTTCCTCATGCATGGCAACGAGTAGTGGGAAAGAGAGATCATAATACTAAGAAAGAACAACTTTTTTAAGATTCGTTAACTCGAATTAGCCCCCTTTTTCCCCTTGGAATAATGAATGATTAAGGAGACACTAACTACGCAATTAGCTAGAAGACCAACGACGTCACTTTGATGACGAAGGACCATAGATGTAATGCAAATTGCCAAATTGTAACCACGTGAAAACCGAGCCGAATTCAGCTTTTGACCGCTAATTCCGAATTGGGCCTAAAATGGGCAATTCAATCTGCTGGGCCTCTAACTCCCATATCTGGACTTTATAGACCCAAAGATTTATCCAAGTTTATTGGGTTGGAGAGCTGTGACGTTTCTGAATATTTCGGCCCAACACTGATCTGCTTACTGGAAGACAAGCTTCTATTAGGGTTTTCTATTCTCTCCAATCTTCTCCGTCGAAGTCCCCAAACCTCTCGTCCTCTTTTCCTTCAGCTAGGGTTTTCGATTCCTCCGGCGAATCCTCAGTGTTCACTACTCAGATCGGAGAAAATGGCCTTCGAAGTCGGCGCCGTCCCGTTTAATCCCGACGGCTGGGGTCCACCCGACGCCACCACGGCCACCACCAAATCCTCGTCTCTCCCGCTCAACGTCCCCTTCGCTCCCTTCTCTCGTGCCGAGAAGCTCGGCCGAATCGCCGACTGGACTCGCAACAATCCGAACGCTGGAAGGCCTAACGCCGGGAAGAACGCATCCGATTCGGTATTCGACTTCACCGCCGACGATTCCTTCCCCTCCTCCGGCGGAGGAGGAGATGAGGACTTCCGCCTCGTCGACGGGAAGCTTCCTACTCGGCCGAAATTCGGCCCCAAGTGGCGGTTCAACCAGCACAGGCCGCAGCTCCCTCAGCGTCGCGACGAGGAGGTCGAGGCGAAGAAGCGGGAGGCAGAGAAGGAGAGGGCAAGGCGGGACAGGCTGTACAATCTCAACCGGTCGAACCAGAACCAGCAGCGTCGAGAGGCGGCGGCGTTCAAGTCGTCGGTGGATATTCAGCCAGAGTGGAACATGTTGGATCAGATCCCCTTCTCGACTTTCTCCAAGCTGTCGTTCGCCGCTCCCGAGCCGGAAGATCTGCTCCTCTGCGGTGGATTGGAGTTCTATGATCGGACCTACGACAGAGTCACGCCCAAGAACGAGCGCCGGCTGGAGAGGTTCAAGAATCGAAATTTCTTCAAGGTTACCACCACCGATGATCCGGTGATTCGTAGGCTGGCAAATGAGGACAAAGCTACCGTCTTTGCGACTGATACTATTCTGGCCACTCTGATGTGTGCTCCAAGGTCAGTTTATTCCTGGGATATTGTGGTTCAGCGAGTTGGGAACAAGCTCTTCTTTGACAAGCGCGATGGTTCCCAGCTCGATTTGCTTGCGGTCCACGAGACCTCACAGGAGCCTTTGCCCGAGGCGAAGGACGATATAAACTCTGCTTATTCGTTGAGTGTTGAAGCTGCTTACATTAACCAGAATTTCTCCCAGCAAGTGCTGGTTAGGGATGGGAATAAGGTTGCTTTTGATGAACCGAACCCTTTTGCCAGTGAGGGTGAGGAAGTTGCCTCTGTGGGCTATAGGTATAGGAGGTGGAAGCTTGATAACGAAATGTACCTGGTTGCTCGTTGTGAGGTGCAGAGTGTCGCTGAAGTTAATAACCAGAGGTCGTTCATGACCCTGAATGCACTTAACGAGTTTGACCCAAAGTATTCGGGTCTTGACTGGAGGCAGAAGCTGGAGACTCAAAGAGGTGCAGTTTTGGCTACTGAGCTTAAGAATAACGCTAACAAGTTGGCCAAGTGGACTGCACAGGCACTGTTAGGTAGTGCCGATATGATGAAATTGGGATATGTTTCTAGAGTTCATCCAAGGGACCATTTCAACCATGTGATTCTGGCTGTTGTTGGTTACAAGCCCAGAGATTTTGCTGCACAGATTAATCTGAACACTTCGAACATGTGGGGTATTGTGAAGAGTATTGTGGACTTGTGTATGAAGCTGAATGAGGGTAAGTATGTGCTGGTGAAAGATCCTTCTAAACCTCAAGTGAGAATCTACGAGGTTCCTGTGGATGCGTTCGAGAATGATTATGTTGAGGAGCCGTTGCCCGAGGATGAGCAGGTCCAGCCACCTGCTGAGGGTGTGGAGAATGGCGAGGCAAATGGTATTGTCGATGATTTAGAAGATAAGAAAATTGAAGCTACTGTAGCTTAAGGTAATGTTCTTCCTTAGCTTGTTAAGCAGTTGTTCATTTTCCTACCAGTTTATGAACCCATCTGAATGTAGTAACGTCAGAGCTACATACAATGAATGGTCATTTAGAGTGATATTTGAACCGTACAAGATCAACTAGTTAGAGAAAAATGATTGCGGAATATAAAGGCATGGTCTTTTCTCCTCCACGATCATGTTGGAACTAGATCCACCAGGTTGCTTTATAGACCAGTGCTATTTCCCTAACCTAGATAGGAAGTAGAACAGTCTTTTCTTGCCGTGTTTGTCCCACCAGATGGGACTACATAGATGTGCAGTTTGCTGGTGATTGAATCTAGCAGCCGCTCTGTTGTCATTCCTGTGTGATTTGGCATTGAGCTTTGTTTGAATCGAACTCGGATCTTTACTCGCGAATATTGTCTGTTGCAGAGGTGGATGACTCGATGTTACCTGTGAACTAAACACCGACGCATCCAGTTCCTGCTAGCTTGTGGACGGATTGTGGACGAGCATTCTTTCCAGCGACACCTCTTTTTATATTTTTTGCCTTTTAGTTGTGACGATTTGCTAGAAGGTTTACTGTTTTAGTGTACTCAACGGGAAAATAACAAATATATTGAGACTTCGATTAACAAACTGGTTTTATTGAGGGCCGAGGCATTTCACCTTGAATATTCTGAAATGGTATGTTAAGATAAATGGCCGAAGAGATGGATCTTTCTTGTGTTTGCACCTATGCAATTTCAGCTTGACCCGTTTCACCTGTTTTGGTGCATGGTGAGAATGAGTATTTCTACCTGATTCACCCTTATTATTGAGCTGTTTTGTCTAAACTATATGTGATTTTAGTTAAATTATTTGCTATTGTACTTTCTATACATAATATTTTAGTTATGATAAATTTGTAAATAGGTGGGAACGTCGATTTTGTGAATAATCTAACTACGACTACCTTACCATAGATTGCTTTTTTGATTTTCTTTTAATGAAGTGGTAGTATATTTCGGATGTTATGAATTGGGCTTCGTTTGTTGGACTTGGACCAACAAACCATTGTTTCCCATAAATGATTTTACCAGCTGGAGATGGGCTATTTCGAGGTGGATGTCAATGCTACTAGTAGGCATTTTGTAGGCTCTCTAAATTATGGAATGAGCCCAAAAATTTCTTGTACCGAAAAGTTAGTGATAGTGCATTTTGTACTGAAATCGTAGTAAATATCGTTTATTGATTTAAACTACAAAAAGAGATTTCTTCGGTCAGACTACCAATACGATACAATTTCACAACCACAGTTTTACCGTTGATTATAGGAAGAAGAAAAAAAGTGAGCAGGGAAACTGAAAAATGATAATGAAGGTGGGGAAGTGGGTTCTTGAAATGGTCCTTAAAAAAGAATCAGCTCAGAGTGGCAGATGGTGATGGTTATTAACTCCTTTGTCTCTCTGTTAGTACACTATTCTTCCACTATTTTCCTTCTTCGAAACCCTACAATTGTGTGCTTGAAAGATAGCTCCAAAAATAACCTCTCTCTCTCTGAAAACTACACCTCCAAAACCAAACACAACAACAGCAAGCTGGGAAAACATCCCCACACATGTCAGTGTCTTTTGGCATTGCATGTGCAAAACGATCCCATGAAATTTCTAATCAAATTTCGAGTCGCCAATAATTTGAGTTAAAGGAATTAGTCGTTGTTGGTACAAATTGTGGAAATAATTGAAAATAGGATCCATTTTTTTGGGTCATCGTTCACCAATTTCCCTCCAAAATAAAGACGTACCAAATGTGCTAATTCTGTGTATTTTAAGCCCCTTGTACTTAGTGCTTGTCACTTGACTTATCTCTATTTCTTTCTTCAAATTTATTAAAAATAGTAACATTCATCACATGCTAATTAGCTTTATTTTAGTCCACTCATATATGCTAAAAGAAAATTACTATATTGATTGAAACGGTAAAATAACCATGCGACCACACTGGTCAGTTGGTTGCCTTGTGTTGCCAAACGGTTCGGGATTCAACAAGCTATCTTCGTTTTCTTATCATGCCAAATAGGTAGATTGCTTTAATTCACAAAAGAAACAAACTCGTCATACCAGATCGCCGATCGCTCCATCAATCTTCAAATATCAAAGCCACATCGAATTTGACATGATTGAAACTTTGATGTATTGGTACCATTTACCCCATCATTTCCTAAGGTTTGGTTTGTGATAATGTGAGACATCAAAGTTGTAACAAGTTAGTTAAAACTATAGCCTTTTTTTATTATTATTGACTGGTGTTGAAGAAGTGTTTCAAAAGTGGAGGAGTCAAACCAAAACACATCTATAGCAACACTTACCAAATTGAACCCACCAAAATGGAAGTGGTGCTTTGTCTAACCCAATTTCCAAGCCCTTTGCTAATTAAAGAAAGCTAATCAATTGAGTAATTAATTAATATTATCCCTAAACTTGCTTTGCTTCCGATCCAATGAAAGTCATGGCTTCCTTATATACTAGACGTGCCTTCAAGGGAACCCTCTTTCTCAACAATATGTGTAATATAATATAAGCCCGATTTAGGATGGCTACGCCATATGGCGCAAGTTTCTGGACGACGATATGTGATGTTAATGGAACTCTCTTATTTATGTGTGAAGATAGTTGTTAGTTTTGGACTTTGAAGTTTGGAAACTTGGAATTGTTTTCTGTTTGCAGTTTACTGTCTGTTGGGGTTAGTGAGAAAAGAGCATATGATAGTGATGCTAATGGCAAGGTTATAATGTAATTTGCTGTTACTATATGTATACATTCATTTCGGGTACTCCCCGAGTTGTTGAGAGCGTTTCATCGACAAACTTAACAACATTCATCATTTTGCATCTCTTTCTCAGATCACACTCAACACATCGACTCTAAGTTTGTGCCGAGCCATTTTGGGTTGAGGTGTTTACAAATCAACTATTGATATTGGAGGGTTATGTGAAGGTTCGAACGAGTAAAATTGCTCGGCCCCGAGGCCCCTGATGTCATGTTGAGAACTAACATTACTATCCGCCCGCTAAAAGAGAACCCTGAAGTCATGTTAGTAACACGCTAACGAATAGTGGGTCTGATGTGCTAACGACAACAAATTTTTACAGAACTTTCAAATGCACTAGAAATCTTACAAATTGCATAGTTTGTAACATGGGTTGTTTTGGTAAATGGTTCTCCTTTCCACTTTCGAGAAGCTGGGGAAGATGAGAGGGCATTTGATATAATCCCCGCAACTTGTGTATGAATTAATTCCCAATCTTTGTTCTGTGGTGTTCAGTGATGGAAACTGGAATGGATGGAAATGGGGAGCAAGCAAAGCAAAGGGTCAATTACGTGACAGTGAGAGGCCCAAAAATTTCGTAAACGTGCTGCTCAGATTTCACATCCATAGCTTTCTGGTTCATAAATGGAGTACAGGCAGCGGCTAGCAATGAGAGCAATAATAAGCCATTGCCTAGTTGCTTTATTGTCTTCACTTAAGGCACGCTTTGAACCCTAGATCGCGAGGAGAAGAGCAACAGACCAACACTCGCACCACTTGCGGTAGCCCTAGTTCCCTCTCGGGGTTTATTTGAAGAAGATCGATACATGAAGTTTTATTAGGGGACGATCTGATTATTTAGTTTGAGTGTGAACGAGAGCAGATCAATGGAAATAGTCTTCGATTTGATCTAAGGTTTGATATCAATTGCATGTATGAAACGAAAAGGATCAGGTGAATCGGAGGTCGAGAGAAATAACGGAGTTTATAAAATGAAGTAATTTATTAATCAAAACTCATGTGGGAATCATCGAGTTTTGAATGCATGAAATAATGAAGCCGATACTTTTATATTTGTAGGGTAATATAGAAGGAGAAAATAATTCATGGGGAGGGAAAGCTCTTGTACTTTGTTTTCTTTGGAGCAGAAGTGGTGAACTTGGGGAGGAAAAAAAAGAGAGGGAGTTGTGTGGTCCTTTCGACAGAAGCAGCTGGCTTTTGAATTACAGGACTGGTACAGTTTCCTTCTTTCAATTCTTTGTTTGTATTCTCTACTTCCTTTTCTCAGCTATGGAAAAATGGAAATGGAGGGGAATTGGATTCACCTCTCATTTTCACCCTTTTCCCCATTTCTGGGTCTGACCCTGAGCCAGCCTGACCACACTCACATGCCAAGAACACATAGGTGGGAGAATGATAACATCAGTTACTAGTGGGTAAATGAGTAAGAAAAGGATGTTTTTTTTGGTATGGAATGGATTTGTTAACAACCACCCCACCCCACCCCACGTACCGGACTCGGGTTTTAATTCGATTAAGAGTTAATGGTCGTCTATTCCTATCATTGAAATAGAATGGACATTTAAAAAGATCTTTTAATAACACTTCGATTCGTACACTTTCAACTCGTAATAGAGAGAATTTGGGAACCTAAAACAATTGGGATTTGAAGTTGCGAACCTGAAATCGAGTTTGGGAGATGCTTGTCTTACATACAATTACGATTTTGAATTTATACTCTTGCATAACGACATCATTTTCACGTGAATCTGCACGATGGGTACTTTGTGAACTATCGATTGAGTAAACTTCTTATATTGTATGTACTCTTTCATAAATTTTAAAAACCGTTGTAATCAGGTGTCAAATATTATCAAATAGGCCGATCAGATACTCGAAATGTAAGTGTTCGACCGAGCCGGTCCAATACCAATGATTTTCAGATTCATCCGTCATCACCAATTCCAAGGAAACCCACCTTCCAAGCAGCTGACTTTCCTTGACTTCACAGTGTACTTTGATTCTACAAACAAACAAAAAACAAGAAGCACACACACATCGGCACATCATACTCATATAAATTTTAAAAAAAAATGTTATCATCATCCAATCCAAAGCCATTAATCTCTCCAACTAAGGACACAACTTGTTTTTTTGTTTTGTTTTTTTGTTTTTTCTTTTTCCCCTCTAGAGATTAATGGTAGCAGGCAAATTGGTAACTTCCTTAAGAGTTCATTATTATGAGAAGTAAAATTAGGGGAAGTATGGGGTACTTTTAAGTATTGTAAGCTTAAGGACGAACAAATAGGTTAGTATTACCATTAATTGTACTTATGCATTGTGTTTAGACTTTAGAGGGCGGTGGGCAAGGAAAAGTGGGGGGAGTTTATTATTAGACCTCGGAAGCATCTAATGCTAAAAAGTAAAAACCCCATCCCATCATACTTAAAGCAGAAAAAAAATGATTTTATTTTAATTGGTGATTAGATTAGTGGGATGTGTGGATTAGGAACTAATCTTAATCTTCATCTTAGTCTTTGAAATTAGCTTAGTCAAAATATTTCTTTTATTAATATGAAGAAATTCCACGAACCTCCAATCCTTTCTCACCACTTGGAAGTTCGCCTCATGCGGCTCTCCCCCACTCTCACTTCTTCAGCGAGTCCATTTTACTTACCCACCAATTTGCTTTTGCTAACTAAGCCACATGAGTAGAGGTAGATTGTTACTTTAGGTCACCAGTGTTTCGGCATTTAGGATGACGGTTTATTATACTCGATTTAAGATACTAATCTAATTTCGTATTGGCGTGATGAGTAAGTACGAGATATATAGTGTAGTGCGGTCACACGTTAGTCACATTATAGAGGGTCAAATGTTTGGTACCGTTTTTACCTGAACGGGCTAAAAGGGGATCTTAGCATTTTCCAATTTTTGAATTTTAAATGTGGTAACTTACTTAGGAGTATAATTCAATGCATAAGATTCAACAATTGTATTTGTTAAAGCATGAGTAATACATTGCCCAACATTTACGCATATAGCTTGACCTAAATTCAAATTCACGACAGTTCGGTTATGTTGTTTTGGATGTTGTATGAGAAAACATATACACTGTTAGTTGCCACTTGCCAATATGCAAATGGAAAATTTTGATCGTAATATTAAGAGCAATTTTTTGTTGTTGTTCAGACCAGTTAAAACGGTGCTAATTATGAATTAGGAAATAAAATCTTGAAAATTTTACATTAATGTTTTAACCAATCATATCTTATCCATTAGAAAATTGTTAGATTCTTTTTTATCTCCATAAAAATATCAATCACAAAACAGGTAATAAAATGCGTATAGACATTATTATTCCGACATTATCCGTCAAATAAAAAACCCATCTATCCCAACATTTCAAAGCAAATTAACGTTCCTACGAGATTTGGCGCAAAAAAAATTACTCAACATTCCAATTCAAACTTCATCGATATGTTTTATGTACATTTGCCTAAATTATAGTTTGACTGCAATTCGATCTAATCGACCGGAATGTTGTTCGGAAAAACATAAATAACATTAGTTCCTCAAGTAAAGGGTAAAAAAAAAAATTGGTGCTTTCAAAATTAGGAAAGAAGACTGAGCAATAATATATTTTCCTCAAAAGTAATTTCATAGTTATCCCAAAGACACGATTATCCCATTTAATATCTTCCCAAACAAAAACAAAATCATTGGTAAGATAATAATAACCGACTAATCCTCATTATTTTCATAATTAAGATTTAGCCAACTTTGTTCAACAACTAATGACTAATTAATAAATTAAATCCCTACTCGTAGTCAATATTCTTGTCTCTCCTAGCCGGCCTTTTACTGCCTCTGCCGTTACCGTTTTCTTTTTCTTTGACTTGACTTTCCAATTTCCATCGTCCCCGTTTCCCGTCCAGTTACGCGCGTGCTTCACAAGCCCACACCAGTGCGCGTGCCGGTTGAAGAAGAAGAAAAAAAACGAGGGAGAGAGGAGAGAGAGAAAGTCTAAAGTCCCAGCATCAAAACATTTCTTACCAAACCGTAGAAAGAGAAAGCGAGACTCTTTTCCTTCTTCTTCTTCTTCTTCTTCTTCTTCTTCTTCACCTCTCCGTTTCTTCCCCTTTCCTTCTCAATAATAAAACCCCTTCTCCCCCTTCATTCTCAGTCTGTTTTCCTTTTCCTGAGAAACAAACAACGAACCCACCACTCAGAAGAAGGAAAAGGGTGCAAGAAATTCCGATTCAATTTTGGATTTCAGAATCAGGGTGGGAGCAACAAGCTATGGAGAAATCATCGCCGAGATTTCACCCAGACCACCGGAATTACGCCCAGTCGCCGCAGTCCCTCCTTCCTTCTCCCAACAGTAGCAGTAGTAGCAACAGCAGCAGCCCTTCCCCAAATGGCCTCCGGGCGGCTGCTCAACCGCCGCCTCCGCCGCAGCAGCAGATGCCGTCTCCGCGGCCAATCCCCAGATCCGAATCGGCCAACCCGTACCCGACGACCTTCGTCCAGGCCGACACCTCTTCTTTCAAGCAGGTCGTCCAAATGCTGACCGGATCTCCGAAATCGGCAGCCGCGGCGGCCGCCCCGCCCCAGCAACCCGACCACCAGGTGAAATCCCATTCACACTCCATCCCGCCGATCAAATCGATCCCCAAGAGGAACCAGTCGTCGTCCGGGTTCAAGCTCTACGAGCGCCGGAACTCGCTGAAGAATCTCCGGATCAACCCGCTCAACCCGTTCCTCGCCCCGCCCGGACCCGGATCCGGATTCTCGCCCCGCAAGCCCGAGATCCTCTCCCCCAGCATCCTCGACTTCCCGGCGCTCGTGCTCAGCCCGGTCACCCCCTTGATACCCGACCCGTTCGACCGATCCGGACTCGCCGGAGGCTGCTACGCCAGCAGCCCGATGAGCGCGAATCATCATCATTATAATCGCAACAGCAACGGCGGGGCTAACAATCCGGCCGGTGCCGGCATGATGGAGGCCGACTCGGAGGAGAAGGCGATTAAGGAGAAAGGATTCTACCTGCACCCGTCGCCGGCGACGACGCCGAGGGAGGCGGAGCCGCCGCGGTTGTTGCCGCTTTTCCCGGTGACGTCGCCCCGAGTCTCTTCTTCGACAGGGTCAGCTACCCCTTCGTCATGAAATAATCAAAAGGGGGGGTCAAACAAAGATATCAATTTAAATATTCAGAATTTTTGCTTCTTTTCTTTTTGGAATCTCAATTTTTCTCCATTGTTGCCTCCCATCCAGTTCTTGAACTCTGTAAGATTTTTGAAAGTATATGTTCGGTGGGGGATGATGATAATGATGATGGATTCTAGCTGAAAATGAGAAATGAGAGGATCTTTGCTTCCAATTGTATAATTTTCGGGTACCTCTTTGTTATTTCCCTTCACTCCTGTTAACTCTGCTTCCTGTTTGGTGATTGGTGAAGCAGCCAAGAATAGTCAAAATGTTGACTTTAGGAATCTAATTTCTGAATTTTCATGTTATTATTTATTTTTATCATTTGTGGGGGGGTTAAATTTGGTGGGGGTTGGGGAAATTAAATTTTACCATAATAAGTTTGCATTGCATGGAAGGAAATCATTGACTCTGTGGGGTAAATGACAATAAATGTGAATTTTCTTTTTGTGAAGGACTGAAACGGGATTCAATAGTTCTGCGGGGGCAATTAATAGATTTGCACGGTTAGAAAAGGAAGGGCATATGGTTGGATTTTTTTTATTTTATATCCCAACGAACTTCAGTCCCACGTGCTGCTTGAGCGAGAGTGGGGCCTACTAAACTACTGGGGGTATCTGCATACTAATCGGGGCTTTCTGCTACCAACATCGGGGAGGCTTCGCCTCCTATATCATGGTTGGATTTAACAATGGGGGGATAGCAGTAAGAAAAGAAGAAATCTTTCGCTTTTTAATTTTTATGGCTAGACTTGCAGCAGATATAGAATGTGTGTTTAAGCTCACTCATTTTGAAGAATTATACTAGCGAGGTAAGTGGCAAACACATGAGATCATACGATTTGGACTTATAATTCTGTCGGTGGATGTCAAGAGATTCTTATCGAATTGATAAGCTGTGAAAATTGGAAAGTACTCGTTACTTTATTGTGTCACTTCTTAAGAAGTGTTTTCTAATATTAACTTGATGTAATTTGTTACTAATTTGATTCCTATTATCTATTGTTCTAATGAAATTCTTTTAAACGTTCCACTACATATTGTATATTATGCAAATTAATGAATTTGTTGGGTATTCATGTGATGGAAGGGGAAATAAAGAAATGGAAAGCTAGTTGTCAAAAACTAGAAAAGAAAGCAAAGGGTTGTGGGGGGAGGTTGAATAGAGTAGAAATTAGATAGGTGGGATGGGCAAGGAATCTAGCTTGACCTTCTTGCTGTCTGTTTGTGTAGTTAACTAGTTATATATTTATATTTTTTTTTCTTCTCTTCTCTTGTGTGTTTGAGTGGAGCAAGAAGATGCCAATGGAAGAAGGGCAGCAGAGCAATTTTCTTGCACTTCTATTTAAAGTTTGTTTATGTACCAAATGTCAATATTTTACTTCTATAGTATGGTTTCCTTTCCCACTACATTTTAATAATGATATAACACAGACAGAAATGTGGTTTGGTCTTCAGCATGAATGATGATGATGGAGTTTGATGTTGGACTTTTTGGTGCTTACCCTCTTATTATTTTTCTTATATTATGTACGTCAATTCCTTTTTGGGTTTGAGTTGGAGAGGTTGAATAGAGTTGTGTGCATGATTGGAGTCTAAACAACACATTCTGCGTTGATCGATCAATATATGAACAATAGAATTGTACAAACAACGTGAATGTATTGTGATTATTTTTTTTTCTCTCTCACACATCTATTGAATGTCCAAATCGATCGTGCGATCACGAATCTTACCTGTTCATTTGGAAGGATGGTCAAATTTTCAGAATGTTATTTACTAGGTTGGATTTGGATTGAGATAGGTGGGAGATGGGCGATAATAATTATTGTTGTTATATTTTTCACTTGTGACTTTGGCATTTGGTCCCCCCACCAAATTAGAAAATTGGTAAAAGACAGTGACGAGGGAAAGAGAGAAAGCAACAAGAAGATTCAAGAGTTGGATGATGGCAAATATTGTTTGGAAGAAGGAATTAAAAAAAAATAATTGGGTTGAGCTCAGTGGGCAGTGTGTGTGAGCTTTGATGATGAGTGATGACCAGACAGGTAGATTTTTCTGCGGCCCGCTTTGTGTTATTTTTTCGATCTTGTCCGGTAGGGGGACAGGTTACGGTGATTACTAAGGGTAAATTGGGTATGGAAAAATAAATTATATTAATTAATTTTTTAATAAATTACATTTAAGGTAGTTACAAAAATCTATTCATTAAAAATCTCTCTTTCTCTCACTTCCATAATCTCCAGCCAGATTTTCTTTCCATATTTTTCTCAATCTTTCTGGAAAAAAAAAAAACGAAATCAGTACCAATCCATTAGACAAACACTACCACTTTGAAAAATATCAATACCATTGCAGAAATAAATCTATACCATTATACGAAAACTACCATTGCAGAAATAAATTTATACCATTACACGAAAACTACCATTCAAGAAATAAAAACACTACCATTTCACAAAACATCAATACCATTCAAGAAATAAAAACACTACCATTTCACAAAACATCAATACCATTGCAGATTTAATCACTACCAATGCGACAAAATCAATACCAATGTAACAAAATCAATACCAATGCGATAAAATCAATACCAATGCGACAAAAATAATACCAATGCGACAAAAACTATACCAATACGACAATAACACTACCACTACGAAAAAAAATGACTACCATTTAAAAAGAATCACTACTGAAAAAAATGACTACCATTTAGAAAAAAAAACATACCATTCCGATGGAGGCAGGGGTCGGCAGAGGGAGGCGGACGGCGGGAGGGTGAGGGAGGTAGAGGGAGGCGGACGGCCGGGGGGGGGGGGGGGTGAGGGTGAGGGCGGCGGGAGGTGGGAGGGGTGGAGAGGGTAGAGGTAGGGTTGGAAAAGGTAGGTTATAAATATAGGTAATAATCTGGTGTGATAATATTTTGATTCCCAAACTATCCTTAATTTAATCTTGACCGTCATTTTAAAAAAAGGAAAAAATAGAGCTAATGAAGGGTTTAGATATAAGTAGCCACAATGGTTACTAAAAAACTAGTATCCACCCTAACGCATTCCGTCCGGTAGGGTAAAATTCGAACTCGAAATATTTTAGTGGGTACGGATAGAACCCGAACCTAAATATTGTGGATAATGGGTGGGCATGGTTTTCTCACTATCCAATCCGAACCCGCCCAATATACACATGCATATGTATTTTGTCTATAAATAATTATTATTTTTCTCTAAATTATTTTATATTTAGCATATAAATATAACATTTTCATGAGATTGTGTTGTTTTAATGAATTTTCTTCATTCTAGTGAATTATTGTCATACTTTTCATCTTACGTAATGTGAGAATACATGTGAATATTGACATATTGGTTGGAGTTATAAATAAAAACTATTACCCATGGATACCCGAAAACCGAACGGATATGGGCATGGTTTTGATTTTCTACCCGTTTCTTATTTGTGTATGGATATAGGTAAAACCCGAACTAATTTGGGTAGAGTAACGAATATGAACTATCCGTCTACGACCGACCCGTTGCCATCCTAATAGACTTGATGGCCGATAGGCAAACTTTAAAAATCACAATACTAAAAGGTAAAAAAAGGAAAATAGTAGTGGTACTATTTCAAGATTCAAGTGTAATAGTTTCAAATTTTGTCATGTAGTAGAAAACTTTGAGAAGAGCTAGTGGGCGGGGAAGTACTTTGCAATTTGTTCGTTCGGTTGAAACTTGAAAGCAATCATGAGTTGGTTTCACTTGGATCCAACACCAGCAAGCAGCAGCAACAACGACAACAAGTCAACAAAGCATTCTTCTACTGCTTTGATCTCAAGCCTCTTTTCTTGACCATAAGTCCATAACCCACTTGTTCTTTTGCTAGCTAGTAAAATAGGAAGCATGAGAAAGTGAAGTGAAAGTGGTGGTAGGGGAAATTGGGTCTCGTGAAATCATCAATCCTTCTATTATATTGTTAAAAAAGTTAATAGCATTTTATATCCTTTTACTGTTACAAGTTAACAAATGTATTCCTCTACTATTATTTTGCACAAATATACCCTTCAATTATTGTAACGTAACAAATATAACCGTCCATCCCTATTTCAAGCCAATAATCAATAAAATACTTGTAAAATGACTGAATTGCCCTTTTATTGGGATATATTATACAACCGATTTACATAGAAAGAGAAATAAATAAACAAATAAATTTAATTTACTAATTTCATTATCCTCCCTCCCCATCGGGGAATGTACCCCCAACCTTCCACCGAAAGCGAAGCCCTTCCACAGGAGGGGGAGACTCCTCTTCGATTGTTCATGGTTGGTTTGTTTGTTTGGTTCTCGCTAGCCAGCTGCGAGAGAATAACCGTTATGAATAAAATACTTGAGGATGACGAGGTCAACTCTCATACGTTACTAAAAAAAATCGTGTTGGATTGAGCTATACATGTTTTATTCACGTTGAATGGTTGAGATTTGAAATCGATAATCGAAATACATACACGAAAGTGAGAAGAAACACAAATTGCTAGGATTTTTGGCGAAGTATTCGTTTTCTGGTTTTCCATTTATATACACAACACTCTGTACACCAAGAAGAAAGACCTAACGGCTAATGCACAGTAATTAACTAACAACTGAAATGAACCAATCCTAGTGTGCCAAGTGTGCACGATACAATGCTCTAATTACTGCAGTAAACGAATTAAGATGGACGGCACCGTTTTGCACATCTCCCTCTTATATCAAAGGAACGACTTGCGTTCTAACCCAGACTAGTCTTCGTTGCTAGGATAGAACGTCGTCGTTTCTCCTGGTGATATAATCCTCAGTTGCAGGCTTTGTTTGTTGATAGCAGCAGCTTCATTTCATTTCTTTCACTTCAATCCTCAGCTGCTGCCATCTTGGTTCATTCCTCTATTAGAAAGTATTGAGCAAGTTGAGATGTAAAATTCTTACTAACTTTTATTATCGCAACTTTCAAAATTTAGTGTAAACCAAGAGATATCAGTTACACCGTCTCTTGAGTCTTGTGGCATCCTTCTCCTTCTTACCTCTTATCGAACAGATGATTATTCAATAGCTTGTTTCTTATGCACGTTGCTGCAAATATGTTCAATTCAAGGACATGTACAAACGTCGTATTACAAGGAGAGACATCATTTTCCACACCTCATATTTCAACAAAGTTTGTAGTTTTATTTTCATCTTGTTCCATACCCGTTCTTCAACATGTCAAAAATCGAGACAATGCATACATCGACTCTTACAAACATCACTATACATTTTCAGTTTGACGATCATTGATATTATTTACCCTCTATTTTTTTTTTTTTTACGTCTGGCTGTCGAGATGCGCATTTCAAATCAACCCGATAAAAAATTGAAGAGATCTGTATCCAAACGAGGTGTGATGGTCCCCACACAACTCCCATTCTGTGAATCCAGATCCCAATCCTGGTTTTACGTGGTGGGTCTCTTGAATTCTTGGATCCGAGTAATGGATCGAAATGAGAACACTTCCATTTCTCATGTGTAGTGCTTTGGGGACAACCCCCACCCCTTTCACCACAACCCTTATTTGGCTTTTATTTCCTTGTCCATCTTCTCATCATATACTTTCTTGTTAGAAAGAAAACACACACATGGTAGAACCTCAAACATTCCATTCTCTAGTCAATGTTTTATTCCAATGGCAACTCAAAGCGTAATCCACTCACTTGGTGAAATACCAAGGTCTATAGGGCTAAACCATTGAAAAAAATGGATTAATTTGCTAATTTTGGATCTTTGTACTTTGACGATTAATTTCAAATGAGGTCATGTACTTTGCTTGTGTTATAAGAACACAGAATATGTCATGGACGTCGTAATATTTTTCAAACTGACTATGCATGCTCTTCAGAGTTTACAAAAGGTTATGATAGAGGTGAGCCTCTATCTCATGCTAACTAGTAAAGCTCTTGTTGACTAGCTCAAAGGTAATTTTGATATGTTTTTGGACTAATATGGTGACTAGATGAACTAATCAAACCTGACAATTTATTAAATTTAATGAAAATGTTGAGTGTAAATACAATCGGAAGTTTAGGAACGATTCGCTTAACCTAAAAGAAACCAAATTGGGGGCTAAATTAGTGTTAATCCTTGGAATATTTTATAAGAAATAGAAAGGCAAGGACCCCTACGCTTTCATTTTCAGGAGGAGAATAATTAATGAGATTGATTTGTTGCATTCCTTCTCCACTAGCTAAGCTTAGTGAGGAGTGGTGAACGAACCAAGCAAAGTGTTCCATTTCTTTTTAATCTTGTTTTCCTACTCTAAGTCATTTCATTTTTCTAGAAGCATAACAATTAACATTTTTTTATATATACAAACCATACTAGGGATTGTATAAGATATGTTAGTGATAGGATATTTTGTTGTTAAAACATAATTTAATTGTTTCATTTTGATAAAATATATATCAATTCAAATTTTGATAACCAATTTTTTTTTCAGACGGACTGATTAGTACGATATGATTTTGCAAACACTGATAAATAGACAAGTTTACTTGATTTTGCAAACTTTACAATATGACTTTCTTCAACACCCAAGCGCAATTAAACACATTTTTAAATTTAAGGAATTATTTAAATACCGCTTTAAAGTTTAAACACAAAACCAATCGAATGAATTGAATAATACAAAGGTATCTCTTTCACTCTTTCTGGCTTTCACTCAATCAAATCGACGGGATGGGAGCACTGTGCGGAGACAGGAATTAAGGAAAGAAGGAAAACGACAAAAGGGAAGGAGAGGGAATCATGTGAGTTTGAATGTATGGTTGGCAACTACGATCGGTCCAACCTTAATAATAAATGACTAAAATCCACTTATCATGTTATCATGTTATAATATTTTTTTATTGGAAATGATATGGGAAAAAATCAAAACTACAAAACGTACAAAATTTTCGTGTCTTACACACCTTATACGAATTGTACCATTCTTATACGATCATATCATGGATGGTACGAGTTTTGTAAGTTTCGTCGTTCTTGAATTTTGTTTCGTAACTCATGCCTTATTTATTGTATGTAAAATATTTTATTTTATTTTTGGGTTGTACCATATGGTTACCAATCGGCCGCAATGTTGGACTCATAATACAACTTTTCATCAATTTTCTTTTTGTTTAATGTCTCTTTAGTATACTTAACTTAATTATGCTGCCAACCAATCATGTCTCGTGAAAGTATTTCCTGCACGCATTTTCTTACGGTGGTACAAATACAATACGGAGGGACGTGGGAGGAGAGAGCTACTCCTTTTCTAACTAAACTTAATCATAATTAGACCCGATTGATTGCGATTTGTGATATAATTAACTTATAAGAATAACCCACAAAGTATATAATTAACTTATAAGAATACCCCCACAAAGTCCATTTGCTAATTTCGTCCAAATTGTGGGTTGCCCGAGTTGACCATCCATTCCCCATTTGGGTTTTGCCTATAGGCTAATCCGTGTTGAAAAAGGACTCAATCCCAATGTTCCTTTGGAAAAACAGGGAAGTTGGCTTGTTCTAATCACGCATTGGTCAGACTTTGTTTTTAAGTCGGTTATGAATGAATGTGGCACATCACCAGGCTATTAGTTGGACCGAATCCAGATTCCAGGGTGTGCGTTTGATCGGTGTATACGCCAAGCTGTTCATGGGTTGGGTTAATTTTCGGGGTTAATGAGGTTGTGGGTCAATCGGGTTATGTATCAATTCATATGTGGTTGTCTGGTGAAGGAAAATGAGTGAATTATGTGTTATGGGCCTTATGGTGCAATTTGTTTATTTGTCAAATTCACGTTAAAGGGTCGTTTGGTAAGCATGTAATCTACCCACGGATTTCAAGATTACATGATATATGAGATTTCACTGTTTTTCTTGTTTTATTTTTGGACAAATATCATGATATTGGTGCACCATGTAATTCTAGAATTGATGTGACCAATGATATCTCAAATGCTTTGGGTTTACCCAAAGTATTTGAGATTTCATGCCAAATTATGTGGGTTCTACCATGAACTCATGCAAGCCAAACAATGCATTCTAATATTACACAAGTTCTCACAACTCAACCTACAATATACATGAATTCTTCAAATACATGAATTCTACATTACGTGCTTACCAAACGACAAGATGAAAGTGAATTTATCGAGTTATGGATCAATCTGGTCATTTTTGACGATGAGGTTGTGCATTTCAATTAGTTGGGTTATAGATCAATCCGAGTGTTTGGATAAATGGTGAGTGGGATTATGGGTCATTGACTTTTCCGTCTAGTTTGGGTTATGGAATGGGAGGGAGGTGGTTGACATCTTGACGAGTTGACCAGGTTATGCGTAAATCTATTAAGTCATTAGTTAGATAGTAGGTCAATCGATTCGGTAGTGTTACGAGCAATTGTGCGATCAGTTGGGTTGAACATAGTAAGAGTGGAAATTTGAGGTAGTGAAATGATGAGAAATTGTTGTTAAAATTTGAAGAGGGAAATAGACATAGTAAGAGCAAATGTTGTTTTTATCCTAAATTGGAGAGCAATTGTTACACTCTCTTGTAATATAGCAAAATTTATGAACAAAGCAACTCTCTAATTTTGTCCGACGAAGGGATTAATTAAGGAAGCCCGTAACAACAAGGAAGCTAAACAAATATGTAATGTGTCAAAAACAAGTTGGTTCTAATAACTCGAGTTATTGAGAGAAATTCAATAATAGATCTTATACTACACATTAACACATCCCTTTAACGAATGCCAGTGAACTCATAAGTGCTTTAGTTTGCACATAAAGCACTCAAAATCCCGATTTGAATCCTAAAATCCTACGGTTTTACGATTTTACTTACCTATTCCGATTCTGATTTCACTATAAAATATACGGACCTTAAAATCCTACACTATTCATGATTTAAATCCTTAAAATCTTACGATTTTACGATTCAAATCTTTGGGTCAATTTTACTCCCCCCCCTCTAATTTGCAAAATTACGCCTCTTTTCCTTCTACTCCACCAACATCATCTAGATCTCGTACACTAACCACCATCATCAATTCATATCAACGTATTGCTCACCATCGATTCACCTCTTCCCAACATTATCCTTGATAAATTGAAACATTAACCTTGAAAAATTATCATTGTAATTTTTATGAGTTGTTGTGTTATTCATGATTTTCCTTATTAATATTATTCCGTCTTCATTTTATACGGACCTTAAAATTCTACGATTTTACGATTTCGATTTTAGCCCCATTTTTGATTTTACATAAAATCCCGATTTTGACTCCTATGCATAGGTATTGAATGCTAGAATATAATGTGCTTCATAAATGGGGGTCGTCGAGATTTGAAAAATAGACATGTCGGTCACAGAAGACTCTAATATTATGTCATGAATCAGTTGGTCCATAAAACTTGAGTTATTGAGAGAATTCAATAATTGATCTTATATTCTATGGCTAATACCACTGGAAATGCCAACCTTTAGCGAAAGTGCTATTTATATGTTGTAACTTCAATAAATACAAAAAATTTCCAACCTATTAGGTGTTTGTGTCATTTGTGTTATGATAATTTTGTTGACCGTTAGAGTTAACTGTTGACCAAACGGTGGTTAACTTTGTTTGACCATAAATGAAGTGGCGCTTAGGTGACTTCCACTTATGTGTCACAAATGAAAATTTTATTAAAATAAAAAAATTAAATCAAATAAAATGAATTGTAATTCTTCCTTAATAAAAAAAATCACAAAAATTTGAATTAGAAAAAGAAATAAATAAATTATAATCGAAGATCGAGTAATTTGCTAACAAAAAAGTATATGTTGACAATAAAATAATGTATTGAACAACGTCTATAGATGGCATCAATTAGCTTACTAACTATAAAGGGGTTAGCACCATTCTATGATATTTGTAATAATTATTTTTATGGGTTAATAGCATTTTGTACCCTTCTATTATAGTAAATTAACAAACATACCCCTCTACTAAATTTTTGCACAAACATACCCTTCTTATGTTAAAACGTAACGAGTTTACCCTTCCATCTAAATTTCTGTTAAGTAACCGTTAAAAGAGCTTGAAAATGACCAAATTGCCCTTCACTCCTAATTTCAATTTTAATTATTTTATTATTTTATTATTTATCTCCTTTAATCAATTAATTAAAAAAATTAAACCCTATGCCCTAGGTCACCCATGGCAATCGACTCGGCGGCGGCGGCGGCGCCTGCTCCTCGCTCTACCTGCCTCTCGTCGACGGCCACCGGAGATCCGACGTCTCCGCCTCCAAACGACTCGGCCGCGGTGACGGCAGACTAGTTCTTTTCAAAAAAACCTCAGACCAACTCCGATTCAAATTCCAAGTCACCCACGACAATCAAGTCAAGAGCTTTATTGCCGGAGCGCTCGCCACATCGCAAAATCCCAACCACCGAACCTTCAGCGGTTGTAAAAACAAAATCAAAGAGTACGGACGGAATCGGCGTATGGGATCATTTCACCGGGAAGCATGTTGATTTCTTCTACGAATCCCCCTGATGGTCTCTAGGTCACGCCAATAAACTCCATTGGTTGGACGAAAAGAACTCTTATAGATAGCTACTCTGACAATTGCTATATTAGTCTTCTTGATTTAAGAACCAAGGAAATGCCGTAGTCGTGGTTGGACGTTGTAGCTCCGGTGTCCGTCGACGAGAGGCAGGTTCGGCGAGAAGCAGGCGCCGCAACCGAGTCGATCGCCAGGGGTGAGACGGACAGTGATTTTGAATTAGTTTAGGGTTTTATTTTATGAAGTTAATTGATTTAATAAAATAATTAAAATTGAAATTAGGAATAAACGAGGGGCAATTTGGTCATTCCTCCGTCCTTTGAACGGTCACTTAACAGAAAATTAGACGGAAGGGTACACTCGTTACGTTTTAATATTAGGAGGGTATGTTTGTGCAAAAATTTAGTACAGGGGCATGTTTGTTAATTTACCATAATAGAAGGGTACAAAATGCTATTAACCCTATTTTTATAGTTGTAGTTTTTTTTTTTTTGCAGTTATAAAACATTTTGGACAAAACATAGTTATATTAATTATTTTTAATAGTTATAGAACTGCAATTCTAATACTAACCACTTCAACTCTATTTAGCATGGCCATGATGCTAATCCCTCTATGATTAGCACAATATTGAATCCTCTTGAGATGGCAAATTGGGAATGGCCAATCGGCGTTCCTGCTGCACTCTAAATGGATCCCTCTGCTTTAGAATGATCCCCTAGTTATAATCCTCGGGTTTTGCCTGAGGGAGGGGATCCTCCGGTTGCGGAGGTCATGAGTCCAGGTGGGGGTATTGGGATGGGGAAAAGTTGCGCTGGTGGTTTGCCCAATGACTTGTAGGGCCATTCAGGTTATCCCCCTGCCACGTCATAATGTTGAGGATAGGCTGATCTGGCATGCGACCGAGGATGGGGTCTTCACGGTTAAATCTGCTTATCACTTGGCGGTTGATGCCGATAGGAGACGAGGAGGGTGGCGTTCCACGGTCGGGTGAATGGATAAGCCCTCATGGGTTCGGTTATGGGACGCGAATATCCCTCCTAAACTGAAAGTCTTTGTCTGGCAAATCTTCAATCGCATCTTGCCTACTACGGAGGCTCTTATTGAGAAAAAGGTTCCGGTGCTCCCCCGATGTCCGGTTTGCTGGGCAAGTACAGAAACTCTGGAACATTTATTTTTGGACTGTCCGGTGGCTCGGGGCCTTTGGGATTATTCCGGGCTGGCACACTTAGGGGAGGGACTCCCTCGCCATACTTTCCCTTTGTTTCTGAAATGTTTACTGACTTTGATCCATCAGCCTCCTCTGTTTATGGCTGTGGTTGCTGTGCTTTGGCGGATATGGAGGTCGCGGAATTGGGTTGTCTTCGAAGGAAAGCAGTTTGGGTTCGCGGCCCTGATGCGTCAGTTTCAGCAGCAGTATGAGGAGTGGATCCGCCTGCCGGTGGATAAAGGCCAAAGGATGGTTGCCCATTCTGTGATGGCTTCGGGGATGACTCCTCGGGGTTCTGCTGAGGGGGACAGGGTTGTGTGTATGTGGGATGGGGCGGTTCGGAGGGGGGCTCACTCGGCGGGTGGCCTAGTTCTCTTTACTCCTATGAAGGATGTTTGGATGGCGAAAGGGGTTTATTTTCCTAGCCTGGATGATCCGATGGTGGTGGAACTGCTTGTCCTCCGGGAAGCTGTCTCGTGGTGTAGGGCGCTTCGGCTTTCAGAGGTGCCGTTCGAAGGTGATACCGAGGTTATTATTGATAAAATCAATCAAGCAGATACTAGAGATAGCAGGGTTGGTGCTGTTCTGGAGGAGCTTCAACAATATTTTCACAGTACTTCTGGTTTTAGTGTTCGATTTGTAGGTCGGAGTAGTAATAGGGTAGCCCATATGGTGGCTCGTAAAGCCCTCTCTTTGTACCCGACTACGAGTCGTTCTTTTGATTTCCTGGCCTGGCTCATTTCCATGATGTAATTATCTATTTTTTGGATCAATATACGATTATCTATTGTAAAAAAAAACTACTAAGCCGTAGAAACAAAACAATAATCAAATTATGGATCAACACAATCAGCTAGCTAGGTTACAGACTTACAGGGGGAAAAATTAGGAGCCGTTGATTGGCGGATTAAGTCCGCCGTTGTCTATAAATTAGAAGCACATCATTTGCCGCTCAAATCATTTGGACGGTTTCCTTTGAAAAGTCAAAATACAATCGTCGCCAACAGTGAGCAAATGCGAGCTCTTCCCGCAAACTCGAAAACCGCGCCGAGAGTACCTCCCGTTCAAGTTCCTCTCAGAGAGTTTTCTCCGGCGATTGATCGCACGAGCTCCTTCTCCGAAATGAAGACTACGCTAGGGTTTCCGAGCATGAGGAGCTTGGATCATCTGAAGCCGCCGTCGGGATCCGGGAAGAGCTTCTCGTTCTCGTCGTCGCGGCCAGCTTCCGATCAGATGTCCTTGGGAAACTTCACGAATCCGAAGCTTGGTGCAGGTATCGGACGAAAGGATTCCGACAATCTGTTTATGTAATTTTGCCTGGCAATCCTCGTCGCCCAATTCTAGCTGTTTCTTCGTCTGCTTGCAGAGAAGTTAGTGAAGGAGCAATTGTCGGCGAAAATGGAGCTGGAAACGGCGGTAAGTGCTGAATTTCCTCTCTGTTTTTTTGTTCGTCTTTCTCAATCGGCGATAGAGCTTGTAGTAGAACGAAGAACTTAGGTCCGTTTTTTTTTTTGTGCACTGATTAGTACAATAAGCTTAAGAAGTCGATCGAGAGTGTCCGTTCGCTGGAGGAAAAGTTGCAGAACGCGTTTAATGAGAATCTAAAGCTGAAAGAGGTTGCGAAGCTGTGGGAAGGATTGGAGTCTAGGTTTGCTTCAACGAAATCGTTCTGTGATCAACAACTCTGTGCAAGTTTAGGTCAATTATCTGGACAGGTTGAGCGTGGTGAGTGAGTTCTCCAATTTAGATTACAGATTCGACCGGTTCCTTTTTGTCTGCTGTTACTCTGAAGAACGAATTGCCTTTTTTTTGGCAGCTGAAAAGGACAAGGAGTTTTTTCAGGGCAAACTATGTGCAAGCTCGAATGCTATTGACAAGTTGAACATACAACTCAATGATCTGTCTCTGAAATTGGCCTCCGCCGAGGGAACTGTTACAATGCGTGAGCATTTTGTAGGATTCTTGGTTTCTTAGGGCTTAGTTTTCAGCCATGTTTCTTACGTTTGTGTTATTGATGCAGGAGAGAAGGAATTGGCAGATCTTAGAACTGAAAAGGAGGAAATTAGTAAGGTTTTTGTAGAGGAAAAGGGGAGACTTAGTAAGCTGATTGAGGATCAAGGTAACTTGCTTGAAACAAGTCTGGTTACGGATAATATCCTCTCATGATTTGAGCCCATCTATGGTGTGCTGACTTTGAATTCAGCAGCATAAATCATTCATATCTTACTAGTAGATCATATGCAAGACAACTGCTGTGCACAGATCTTATTATCATATCTATACTTGTCCAGTTCATTTAAGCTATGTATCATGGAATGCACTTTCTGTTTCTAGTTAGTCAGCAAAATGAACTAGCTCATTAGTTTAGTTTCCTATCACTGTCACACCAACTCAGCTGGGATGGTAGATGGTCCATTTGCTGGTTAGGACAATCGCGAGAACAAACTGGGTAGTCCTGTCATGAGGCCTGCTGTCCTCACTCATTTGCTGATGTTCTGAAGGATACTTGAACCCCATGACAGTTAGGTTATGCAAATGACAGAAAGAGAATCATTAGGATTAACCAGCAGTTAAAATCACAGCTTCGTGATTCCAGGCTACAATGAGATTTGTGGTTTATGGATTACTCTATGCTTAACTATTGTGACGCTGCTAGCTGGTGGCTTTTTATCCTGATTTCCATAATTTCGACTCTGCAACATGGCCACCTTGCGTTATGAATGTTCTGCATGTCTTGGTCTTTGGAGTAAGGTGTTGGAAACAACAAAACTAGGATAGGGTTAAAAGGGACAAAGTAAAGGGAACCAAACAACAATAATGAAACATTTCTTTCCACTGTAGTTCTTTCTAGAGCATTAATATGATTTGTCCTTCAGCTTCAATAAAGACTACAAATTGGCTCTGAATGTCTTCTCCGGTAGTTGTTAATTTGATTTCTACCGATGATATTTTGAACTGCTCACACTATTGGATAGGCATTGAAACCTCAGTTTACCACATTGGTGTGGGCCCTCTCATGCTAATCCGTTCCTTATTGTTTGTCTGCAGATGCCATACTGAAGCAGTTTGAAGTATCCCTGGCAGCAAAAAGTTTAGACATGGAGTGTCTAAACTCTAAATTGGAAAGCATGCACCTTGAATTGAAGCTAAAGGAAGATGAGATAAATAATTCATGCATTGCAGCCCAGAACTTGAGGGAAGAAAAGAGTAACCTCCATCTGAGCAACGAGAAATTGGATAATGAATTGGCTACAGCACTTCAGGAGATCAGGAAGGTCGAGAGTTTTGTTCATGTGCTGACTGCTCAGTTAGTGGAACTGGACAAGCAAAGTTTGAGTTTCACTGACAGCTATAGTCGCCTGAGCTCACTCTATGATGCTTCCATTGAGTTGGTACAACGAGAGAGAGCCCTTGTTTCCAAGCATGCTCAAAAGAAGTATGATACACTCCACAACAAATTCTTGGGAACAACATCTGAAAAGGAGGCAGTGCAACTGACAAATAAGGAGCTGAACTCTAAGATCCTTGAACTCGAGAAAGCACTGGATTCTCTCAGGGAAAGACTTGCTGAGGAGCAGGGGTCTGCCGTTGATAAAATTAACAAGCTGGAATCTGAGACTGAAGCACTACTCTTAAAGAAGGATGAGGCTGAGAGGCTGGTTTCACAATTAGAGGAGAAAATCGGTGTTTTAACTGAAATCTCAAGGTCATCTGAGAATGAAATGGTACATTATGTTTCTAATTTACGTACTTTGAATTGATGTTTTGATTACTCCAAACAATTAATCATGCTTTGTGTACGGCTTAACGCTTGTTCATCCCATCTTACAGAAAGAGCTTCTGCTGAAAATGCCCAAGTTGGAAGAGGAATACAGAGGCAACACAGAACAGTTACAGGGAGAGCTACAAAAGAAGGTAGAAGAATATGAAAGTCTTCAGAAGGAAACTCAGAAACATGACCAAGAAATAGATTCTTTGGCGAAGAAAGTTGGTCAAATTCAGAATATAGTACAAGAGAAGGAAGAACTTCTTTTGCAAGTCAAAGAGAGGGAGAAGAATTTGGAAGATCAAATCAACGAGGTTTCTGAAAGACAAATCAAATCTGAAGAAAGAAAACAGTATACTACTATTCTGAGTTCTGCTAATGGTTCAATCCTGTCTAACTATTTGTGCAGAATCAGGCATCATTGACAGCAGCTGAAAGCAGATTGGCAGAAGTAAAGACGCAATATGAAATGATGCTTGAGAGTAAACAACTGGAGCTGTCAAGACATCTCAACGAAATTTCTCATAGGAATGATCAGGTGAAGAAATCTGTTACTTACTGTCAAGCATGTCAGGATCTCTATGATTTTGGTCTTTGATACCTCTGGTACATGTTGGCAATTGCCACTATCTTAGGCAATTACGGAAATCCGGAAGAAGTATGACGAAGAGAAGCTGGAAATCATTAACACAGAAAAGGAAAAGGTCCGAATGTAACTCTGGTCTGTTACATCATTATTCTTGTTATGGGATTTTATCTTAAGCCTCACCAGATTGGGATATTCAGGTGAGCAGACAACTACAGGACATGGAAAGAAACTGCAACCAGAAACTTTCGGAACAGAAGGAAGAGTCGAAGCAGCAGCTTGTGCGTATTCAAGAAGAGCATGCTTCAAAGGTAAGCACTGGAAAAGGGCTGTGACTACTGTTCTATGCCCTTGATGGTATCAGATTATCTGCTAATAAGTACTTAATATGACCATGATAGTCATTACATTAAGCTCCCCTTGCTTTATTTGCCAGCATAACTATTTGAATTGAGTTTGAACACTGTTAGTGGAAAAGAGGATGTATTTAGAGGATGTACATACAAGTTGCTTTCTACTAGAACAATTAATAATAGGTCTTGGTTGTTGGTCATAAGTCATTATTTCTGAATGATTTTCATGCCTGTTTGATTTTCCAGATTCTACAGATCAAGCAGGACAATGACAAGAAGGAAATTAGTCTTGAAGCTCATCACATTGAGGAGCTGAAGCTTGCTGAATCTGAAGCTATGCATGTAGAAAGAGAGGTAACCATAACATGATTACCATAAAATTCCGTAGATAATTGAAAATCACTCAGTTAGTAATATATTTTGCAGAAAATAGCGGCACTAAGAAGTGAGCATGAGGCTCAAATGAAAACTTTGAGAAGCCAGTATGAAGATGTGCGCAGGAAGCTACAGGACGAGTTGGATCTCCAAAAGGACAAGGTTCTCAACTTCACATATATTGAGAGTGCTCTTTCAGAAACATTTATTCAGACTCTTAAGAGAAACAAGTGGCTGTGGAAATTTTAGGAAGACAAGCAGAGGGCTCTGCTGGAGATGCAGTTGAAAGTGATGAGTAACAAGCGAGGAGATGATCAAAACGTGAACTTTAACAAGGTACCCACCCTTATTCCAGAATAGCTCTTTGGCATTGTTCACCAAAATATGCGCTTTGAGCTGGTGTTTAAGGATAGACATATTACTCTTGGTCACATAATTAAAGCTCTTGTTAGTAGTAATGTCAAACACGGGATTTGAGGAGCCATGCTCATCCCTTCCTTACAAAGGACCTGCATTACTCTTGTTTAAGTTTGTTCTACTTGCATTATTCTCATTTAAGCTTGTTCTACATGCATTACTCTTGTTTAAGCTTGTTCTATTTGCAGTACTCTTCTTCAAGCTTCATCCATATGCATTACTATTATTTCGGCTTGTTCCACATGCATGATGGAATTAAGAACACGATGCCTATCTTGCAGGAACACTCCGTTTCATCAGTCCAGATGTTAGATCACCGAAAGATCCGAAAAAGTCCAAGATCACTGGCAAGGCCAGAGACTGCTAAGAGAGGAAATGCAGTGGGTATCCCCATGCATCCCAAGAAGGTCTGTTAACCTCCCTAACCTTCAGCTGTGTCTCTTTTCGAAGTCTGTGTGTTACAGACAGTTCACACACTGAATCACTCACTCTGACCTTTCTTGCATTGCAGGTCACCCGTCCAGAGTACGAGGTTGAGACTGCCGATGGCAGAACAATTGCCAAGCGCAGAAAGACGAAAATTACAGCTGTGCTCGAGGTTAGTGACTGACATTCAGCAAAAAACAGCTGTTTCTTGGATTTCTTTCTCTGTCCCCGTGTTGTAATTAGGGCCCTATGAAACAGAATAAGAGGAGCACGCCCAAGGCTGTTATTACTCCAAGAGTTGCACTCAAGGTAATGTTAAAACCATCTTTTTCTTGATGAGATCTGGAAATGTTGCTTGCTTCCTTCTTCTAACTGTCTGGCTGCCATATCCTGCCTTCCAAGGAAAGGCATTTTCACCTGAATAGTTTAAATCAGCCATTAGCTTTCTACTTAATGAATTTCCTGGCTTCGGCTTTCCTATGCAGCGAATCAAGGGCGCTACTGCTACCCCGCTGCATCGTCCTTCGAACATAGGAGACCTGTTCTCCGAAGGATCGCTGAATCCATATGCAGACGACGATCCCTACGCTTTTGTTTAGATGCCTTCTTTTATCTGGCCATTCATTGACTGCTGTACACCGTGCTGTTTGTCAGGTAACATCACCACTTCACATATACATCACTCACTCTCCATCAGTCATTTTTCGTGTCTTCTTCCTATCTCTCTGCATTCTTACAGTGCCTTCTGTGCTCGAATCTGATACAATCTGTTGTTCGTATTTTGCTGTGTTCTTGTTGCAGATAAACAGTAGAGCATGAGAGAGGTTGAACTCTAACTACGAGGTGAGAATTTCCCATTGTGTTTGCATTGCATATAGGAACCTTACAAGCATAGTGTTGCTTACACCATTGCTACTCTTTAGTTCAGCTTTCAGCAGTTTATTCGTAAACGAACAGACAGTTACATGCTCTTCTGCTATGGCGCGATTGCTATCGTAAATGACTGCAGGGTGAATGGGCTATAGCCCATAGCTATCATCGTTACAAGTGGCCCAAACCACTCCTGTGAAACGGGCGGGCTTTAGCCCAAAGCGAATCATCGTTTGTGAGACTATGACCCATTGACCCTACATATAAATCTCTATTCCGGAATGCATGGATCAGAGATCAACACCGTGATCCTGATTACCGTCTTTTTTACCTAGCAACACCGTGATCCTGATTAGCGGCGGATGATATCAAAGTCGTTCTGATTCGGAATTATACTCGTTCCGAAGATAAAACCTACGCTTCATCTCCAGTTTTCGTGTATACATTTGCGGAGCAATTGCTGGAGCGAGTTAGCAGAGCAGTAAGCTACCCGTCCGTCACTAGTGCCGAGATTTAGCTCCTCGTTGAATCGTGATACTCATATTTACATTAACGGGTTCATCTTCTACTGGCTATTTACAGACGAATCTATAGACGACTTTAATATCGGGGACCTTTGATTATTATGTGATGGCATTTGATACGGGGAGCGATGTTTTTTCACCAAGATAAACTGCCCTACCGGCACCTCTCAACTTGCTGTACTCGGCATGTATCGTGATTCGGTTGCTCTGATTGACATGTTCATGCATCCAACTGTTGATGTGTGGTTGTTGAGTAGGCATGATGATGATGATGGACAGTGGCGTTGGATCGAACATACGAGAGCTTCGTTCCTTTCCCTGAAATGACAGTTGTAAAAAGGATGGTGGAAGAAGGACGATCAGATTATCGCTCAAATAGACGACAGATGGTGAACTCATATTATATGGCATTGGGAGTAAAGAATACAGAGTTTTGATAAACAACTGCTGGGTGGTAGAGTGTTTAGTTATTTACAGAGGAAGCTTGAGCCTGCATTAAATAAGGATCACCAAAATGTGCTTCTTTAATCTTTGGCTTAGCTCTCTTTTCGTGTAGTTTCCGCTCCAGCCTTTCCTTTGCTATAACAGTATTTGTTTGATCTTCTACGGTTTTTGTGTGTGACCAATGCAGATTGCAGCATATGGACATAGTTATATGTTTTTGTGTGTGGAAGTTACTTAATTAGCTCGTCTCTTTCTTTTGAAGTTTGATGGAACTTGGCAAAAGAACAACTCAAGCAAGCTACTCTGATTGAGTTTTGTCGGGAATCTTATGTTGATTGTATGGTTGAACTCTATCCTGATTAGAGGGACAATATTGTGGATATATTTAGGCGGATTTTGAAATGGAAGTCAAAGAAGTAGGTAGTCGATCAATATCGAAGTGATTTACTTACGAGAGATACATATGTCAAGGTACGATTAAGGAGTTCTCTACTTCCTCCATCGATTCCTCGGTGAAGGACCATGTATGGACAGAATTGTCGATTTTCCCACAGGGTGATGTATATGTCGTTAATATGAGAAGATCCCTTCTCGTATTAATTTGGTTGAGTTGATAGCTAACTTGGATATAGATCTCATGGAAATGGACATCATCATATGTTAAGTTAGAATCCCCAAATTCACCATCAAATTTGCCAACATAGGTTTGTCAAGTGGTTATGAAGTCCAATTTTAAATGATAAGATCCTAGTAATAAACCTGGAATGCTTAAAATCACACATCTTCCCCGATCAGACAACCATGAAAAATGATTCACCATGAAGATAATATTAAGAAGTTCAAGATTCAATGACCAATTTTTTATTGACTTTAACATTTAACGACCATCAGTATAATTAATCTGATATAATTTTGTGTATCGAATGTCACAATGGAATGTTGAGGCAAAGTTGGTGCATCTTTTTTAGATGGCATTTGGATTGTCTTTGTTAGATTTGGAAGACAAGGCTTTGATTTCGAGAACCATGGTATGCTATAGCTAGAATTGGATCAAACCCCATTCATTCTCTATTTTGCTGGTTTTGATACCTTATATGTCAATTAATGGAGTGGTCAGGCAACCATGCATGCTTTTAATCTCTTTATTTAATGCTTAGGCAAAAAACGAGAAGGCAATGCATTTCCCCTTCTTTTCAGTTTTGCACTTGAAGTATGTATGGCTCTTAATTCGGAGCAATTCAAGTGGTTAGGAGAACTCGATTGTATGTACTCATGATAAATTTGTATACTGGTTAGGTGTTCATATCGAGGGTTAACTAGATTTGTTTCGTGAATTAGTGGTCCTAATAGCTCAAATTATTGAAAAACTTTGTATAATGGATCTTATATCATTCCCTTTCATGCTCTCTTATGCGGTACTCAACCCATGAACTTAAAGTATACATAGACATGTAAACATCTTGATTAGAAGCTCTTATTAGAGTAAGCTCATCTCGATAAATAAAATTGTTGGAAGAAATATCGTATTAAACCTTCCGTGCGATATACACAAATTTCTTATATGACTATGACTCATCAATTGTGCAAATAAAAGCAAATTTTGTATCCACGTCGACGGTAGAATAAGTTGTAATATAAACAACTTTGGGGGAAGGCAATCACAACAAATAATTAAAGTTAATTTGGACAAATACCCAACATAAATAAGATATATCCACATATTCAAATAACGCCCTTAATTCCTTTGTTCCCCTTTGATCCCTTCCCTTTTCATTCTTTACATTTCCATCCTTTCTCCCTTAATATCCACCCTCTCTTACATATATCCAACCCCTCAATTACCGCATATAAAACACACACACACAAAAAAAAAAAAAAACCCCACATCAATTACCAAAACAACACAAATTAATTAGTAAACATTGCTGCACATGTTTGGACCATCCTACACGATTACTCAATTCAATGAGTGTACCTGAAGCAACGGGTTGCAGCGGTGCAACCCCTACGATAAGGGTTGACCCTCTTGTGCGCATCGCAATCGTAGTAGGAGTTTCCACGCCAGCCACACGGGATACTGTTTGCCCTAAGTGCTTCGTAGGTGATGTACCTCTGCCTCTCCGGGCCCATCTCCCATAACAACCTGTCGTGACTCTCCATATCCATCATGGAGTCGTCTCTATCCGCGTTGAAGCAATGCCCTTCCATGGCGTCGCAAGTGGCCAGCGTCGTCCCCTCCCTAGCTTCTCCGTCGCAGCTCGATGGAGGATCGACATTGTGGTGAACAGTAGTGCTTATTGTAGAAGATGATTCGTCGACGGCTGCCATGGTTGTGGCTGAGGCGAAGAGAATGGACAAGACGAGGAGGCAGTGGTTAGGGGAAGCCATTATGGAGTTGTGTTTGTGAATGTGGTGATGATGATGATGAAGAAGTTTTGAGCTGTTGATGAGTGAATATATAGGAGTTGAAATTGTGTAATGTGTACGGATTGGGTCAGTTAGACTAAAAGAGGTCACTAGATTTTGGGGTTACGAACAAATGGGTCATTCATTTTTTAGTGGTGCTATTTTCATTTAATTTAAGGCAGGGTTGTCACGCCGGCCGGTGTGCCACTGGTTGAACCTGGTTCAACCTGTACCGGTCATAAAACCGGCATGACACCACCGGTATGACCGGCACGATCGATATACGAATCTCCAAGTAAAATTATCTTATCTTAGTGAATTTAATTGATAAAAAGTAGTTTATTATTTGTTTTATGTGTTAAAAAGTTAAATGTTGATGTTATTTGTTGGATTCAAGTACAAATATTTAGGTATTTACGTTAAATGTCATGTTTAAATATGACTATTTGTAAATTATTTGTAATATTAACCGGTATGAACCGACACAAACCGGTATGTACCACCGGTCGAACCATTCTACTTACTAAACCGGCACACTGACATAAACCGGTTTGACAACCTTGATTTAAGGTAATCACATAGACGTTTCTAATGGGAATGTTGAGGCAAAGTTGGGTCACCTTTTTAGGTGGCATTTGGATTGTCTTTGTTAGTTTGGAAGAAGATGCTTTGATTTCGAGGCAAAGTTGGTTGAGGCAAAGTTGGTTCATCTTTTTAGGTGGCATTTGGATTGTCTTTGTTAGTTTGGAAGAAGATGCTTTGATTTCGAGAACCGTGGTATGTTATAGCTAGAATAGGATCAAACCCCATTCATTTGCTATTCTGCTGGTCTTGATACATTATATGCCAACAATGGTAAGGGGTGGACTGTGATAGTGTGGGTGCGTGGTTTGGTTTCCGTATATATTTATAGATATCAAATAAAGAAACATCATTAAATCACCATCTTAAAGAAAATCAAATATGAATGAGCAACCACAACAACTCAATAGTTGATCAGCTCGCGGCAGAGCGCATTCCCAACCTAGTTCACATGTAACTAATTAAAGTTAAGTGGTTAGTATGCAACTAAACCTTAATACTAGGCATCATGCACATTTAACCCGGTATGACTAAAGGAAAAAAACAAATAATCTATAAAGTTCTATACCACTATAAGTGACTAGCTTGTGCCCCGACACATTGGTCGGTTGCAATACGATAATAGTATTTAATAAAGCTTTAAAACTTAAATTTCAGTAATCTTCTCTTCTCTTATATTCTTGCCATAATTAAGTCAATGTAAAGCGAATTAAGAAACAAAGGTATCAATTTTACAAAATAGATAGCAAAGTAGTTTCCTAGATTTTACCATTAAGAAGGTCAATTTTTTTTTTTTAGGTAATGATGATATAGTATTCTTATAAGAAAGTCAAAAAATTCCATTGCTGAAAATGAGCATCTATGGTATAGATTACTAACATGTTCCTTCTATGCTGATTCTTGTTGAAATTCAAAATGTAGGACTATGCAAGGAATTATTAACTCATATTACTTCATGATACAATATTATAGGTATTCCAAAATAACTGGTACTGGTATTACCTTTTTATCATCAAGAATCTTCATTATTAATTTCACTATCCTCATGAAACAATAAATGCTTTTTATTTTTACATTTCTTGTGAAGCAAATTCAAACACAAAACACAATCATATATTGAAATGCAATTTACATAATTTTGGGTAGAAAAAACTAAATTGAGTAGGTCCTCGTCCCGGAACCCACTTATATATGTGGGGCGAGACGAGACTAACTCATTTCACCACCATAACTCCAACGGGCCTCGATTATATTCAAATCTGAAATCTGCAACTCCCAAACATTCACTGTTGCGGCAGCTTTACCGTTAGACTATCCTACCTTTCATGACTATAACCCAACGCTATTATCGTTAATATGGCCCAAAATCTTCCAAATCATCATCTTATAAACGGGCTCTAAAGTCATCAATCATCCTTATGAATCATTGAGGCATACATATCTTTGCCTCGGGTCTCTTTTCGCGTAGTTTTCCTTTGCTATAATTGTATTTGTTTGATCTTCTATCAGTTTTGTGTGTGACCAAATGATCAATCCAGAATGCAGCATATGGGCATATAGTTATATTTTTTTTTTGTATATGTAAGTTACTTAGCTCTGTTCTTCTGCTGTGTATTTACTTGCGCTGCAAGCTTTGTTCATCCTGCGGTATTCATCTATTTTTTTTTCCGGTTTGCCCATATTATGGCTCTCAACGTCATCAAATTTCCAAATGGAAGTCAAGAGATACGGTCTCCAATTTGTAATGTGTTTATTATTAGATCAATCAGCAGAGGAAATAATTACATCCCCAACTCCTTCATTAGTACACCATATTTTCCATAGTTAAACACTTCCTTATATCATCCTTTTATTCATGAACTTTTCCCCATTGTTCTGATCATATCGCACATACATCTGAACAATGATCTGCTGGGTATAACACGTACAATAACATACCTGTCTCTGATCTGATGTAGCTTCCTCGCCTTCTTCATCTTCTTCTCGACTTTCCCACAGGGTGGTGGCATGTCGTTTGCCCTCAGGGCTTCGCGGCTGATGTACCTGTCTCTCTGCTTTGTCTCGGTGATGTTGTTGCCGGTGCGAGGATCGACATGATGATGAACAGCACTTGTCGATGATGATTCTTCGTTGTCCGAATTGCGATGGCTGCAGTTGTAGTAGTAGTAGTAGTAGGAATTGCCAACTTTCGCACATGGTATGCTGTTTTGCCTCAGGGCTTCGGAGCTAATGTACCTGTGATCTCTCTGCTGTGGGTTCTTTGTCTCGGTGACACTGTGATGAACAGTACTTGTCGAAGATGATTTGACGGCGGCGGCGACGGCGGCCGTGGTTGTGGCTAAGGCGAGGAGAATGGGCAGGATGAGCAGGCAGTGGTTATGGAAAGCCATTATTGTGGTTGTGTGTTGTACGTCAATGTGATGGTGAGGATGGAGTTTGAGTTTTTTCACTTTTTGGATAAGTGAATATATAGGGAGTTGGTATTGTGAGCGGTTTGGGTGGATTAGACTAAAAGGTCACTATATTTTGGGTTACTAACAACTGGGTCATTGTTTTTTTTAGTTGTGCTAAGGTTGAACTGAGTCACTCCATCCATTTCATTTAATTTTATCCGGACCAGCATGTCAATTCATCTAAACTTTGATGATATAAAAGGTAATCAAATAAACGTTTCTAATTGGCTATCACAGACCTGGAGGAATGGATCGGATTCGTTTCGAGCAAGCTGGGTTAGAATTAGATCGAGTAACGAGTTTGCTCTAATGGGGGGCACACGTTACAATGGGGTTGTCCATATCAGCTAATTAGGGTCGAGAAGACCTTTTTCATATGAATTTGGTTGAGTTGATTGGTAACTTGGATGTAGATCTCATGGGAACGGACAATAGGATATTTGAAGTCCGAATTTCATAATTCACCATCATATTTGCCAATGTAAGTTTGTCAAATGGTTATATCAACAAATTTGAAATGGCTAGATCCTTCCATAATGTATAAAATCCCATATATCTTCAGGTTGAGACACCCATAAAAAATAATTCACCATGCATTAGTATAATTAACCCGATATGATTTTGTGTATTGAATGCCACAATGGGAATGTTGAGGCAAAGTTGGTGCATCTTTTGTGGATGGCATTTGGATTGTCTTGTTAGGTTTGGAAGAAAAAGGCTTTGATATGCTATAGCTAGAATTGGATCAAACCACAATCACTCTCTTTTTTGCTGGTTTTGATACGTTTATATGTCAAGAAGAGGGTGAAGTGTGATAGCATGGGTGGTGACTTGCAACCATGCTTTTGATCCCTTCATTTAATGCTTAGGCAAAAAACGAGAAGGCAATGTCTTTCCCCTCCTTTATGGTTTTGTACTAGAAGTATATGGCTCTTCATACGAGTAATTCAAGTTGTTAGGAGGAGAAGTCCATTGTATGCACTCGCGATAAATTTGCACATCGGTTAGGTGTTAGTATTGAGGGTTAATGTAATCAGTTTTATGAATTAATTGGTCCCAAGTTTCCTATCACTCAAATTATTGAGAGATGTTGTATAATGGATCTTATATCATTATACACTCTTAAACGATATTTAACTCATGAACTTAAAATTTACACAGACATGTAAACACCTTGGCCAAAATAGCCAGCTCATCTCAAGAACTGAAATCGTTGGAAGAGATACATAATTAAACCTTTTATTATTTATTCGTGGTTGTGTATAAAGATTTCTTATATAGAAGAAAAAATTATATAAAGAATTCATGCAATGTCAATGATTTGAATCCACTAGGTATAGAAATGAAATTAGAGAGGAAACACAATCCATTCGAAAAATTCGCCATAAGACACATGAGGGTTAGTGTTGGTTGAAGTCATAAGAATGATTGATGAATGTATAAAGCTAAATTATGAAATACATATAACAATAATAAATCCAGGGGACAATATTGACGAGTTAATTAGAAATATTTTTGGTGAGTAAATCACAGCAAATAATGAAGTTTGGAAAAATACCCACTATCAATAAGATATAATATATCCCCATATTACAAACAACACCCCCTCCATTGTTCCCCTTTGATCCCTTTCTTTTTCCTTTCTTTGCACTTCCATCCTTAATTTCTCCCATTAATTAACAATACAAAAACAAACTAGTAAACATTGTCACACATGATTCGATCATCCCGCACGATTTACTCATTCAATGAGTGTACCTGAAGCAACGGGTAGCAGCGGTGCAACCCCTACGGTAAGGGTTGACCCTCTTGTGCGCATCGCAATCGTAGTAGGAGTTTCCACGCCAGCCACACGGGATACTGTTCGCCCTAAGTGCTTGGTAGGTAATGTACCTCTGCCTCCCCGGGCCCACCTGCCATAACAACCTATCGTGACTCTCCATATCCATCATGAAGTCTGTATCCGCGTTGAAGCAATGTCCTTCCATGGCGTCGCACGTGGCCATTGACATTCCCGCCTCGTTGGTGTGGCCTATGTCGTCGCCTGTCATTGACTGTGCCATCGATTCGACTGCTACTGCCGCGATGGCCATGACGAGAAGAATCATCGAGACATTTCTGGAGTTCATGATATCAGGGAAGAAAGAAAGGCGCAATTTTTTCGATAGGTGTTTTGGGAGAGGGGAGGGAGAATTGTATGTGTGTAGGCCCTTGACCCTTCCTGATCCGGAGAAGAGGAGGAAATGAGAGTGTGATGAAATGGAGAAAGGAAGAAACTTTGTGGCAATGTAGACATGGTGGGTTGTCAGAAGTTATTTTTGGGGATTAAAATTGGATGTTGGAGTTTTTCTGTGTGGTTGGTAATTTTTAGATTTTGTTGTGTGTTTGTCAGTTAATTAGTTAGGTTATCAATTAATTACCATTGGAGTAAAACGGTATGCTCTTTTCTTGCCGCTTGTCATGCTCTGCCATTGGGTTGATGTTAAAAGTTTCAATTTGGTTATTTTCGGATGAACATCCGTTGACCAATGGAGTTTGGATGAGGTTGATTAGTCCACGAAGAATTAATTAGGTCGTAGCTATGCATTGTCAAAGTTTTTTTTTTTTTTAATATATCCTGTTGTTCGTTTGGAGTTTTGGCCAAACCACTTGGGCGCTAGGTCCAATGTGAGTACCGAGTAGGATCAGTTAGCCATTCTTCAGAATTGGATTCATACTTGTACATTTATAGAAAACATTGATTTATATAAACCGAAGAAATGTTTTTCTTCCATTGGTTGTTGATCCTAACGTTCGAATCCAGATAAATGTTTTCTCTTCAATGAAACATTGAAATTCCTATGTTCTACCAAAAAACTTCTATGGCATAAGCATAAGAAATGGTGTCACTTCAATTAATGAATCTTTAGTAAATGTTCGTGAATTTTCTATATTGTCTGGTTTTCATCAATTCTCCTATTGAACTTTTTGTGATTGTCTCGCCTATTTTCTTACAATTAGTGAGTGTGTTTTCTTTATTTTTTCATTAAAAACATAATATTACTTGACCTCTATATCCCCCTGAATTAAATGCATTAAAAAAGCACAGTTAGTTTGTCCTAACTCACACTATGAATCAACTCACCTGACCAAAATTTATGCACTGACACGAAGTAAGTATACTACAAGGATTGAAATAATAACTCCATTGTTTATACATTGTCATTTCTGATATACCCAAATAAATCAGAATCTAAATCGCTAAACTGTCGAATTCGATCTGAACAAGATTATATACTTGAGTCGCACCCAAGTTCCCTTAAGAACACTCATTCAGATTTTGTAACTTGTCATTCTTCATTTGTATTGAGTTGATAATATGCCCTTTGAATTTGGGTTGAAAACTTGAAACCCAATTTCTGAGCATCCTACTAATTTCCAAGAAGTTCTCGTGGAAACCAGACGTATGTACATCATTTGGTGGCTAGAAAGACCCTTTCAATGTACCCGACTGCGTGTCGTGATTTTGATTTCCAGGCCTGGCTGTGTATTCCAGGATGTAACTATCTTCTTTTATTGATTAATATATATCTTTTGTTAAAAAAAAAACTAGACGTATGTACATAATTAGCCCACCAAGAAACATCCAATCGCAACAGCGCGTACGCCTGACATCATCATGGGCTCATCACAGATTTAAGTAACTGTCAAACTGATTGCGATCCTTCCACGTAAGCCACCAGATCGCGAACGCGTGTCCCTATCCTAGGGGTGGATGGAGACAACCATCTGGATATGTAGGTCAAGATCCATGAAGCGGCCCACCAGAGAACGAACAAATTCAACGTCAAGGCAATAACTGGACATGGGCTCCGGCGAGCACCAAAGGCCCACATATTACACACCTGTCACTTGCTGGACTGCTGATCCAAACTCTAGCATTTTCATTACTGGCTGATTACACTAGCCAGTAGCCACTCCAAAAAATTATCATGTGAGAGGATGTATTGTAGAATGAGAATGCTTTGGGCTTTATCTAATTATATAAAAAAAAATGTTGAGAATGAAAACTTTCAATATTAAAACTATATATAGATTCTTACAATGCTGTCGTTAAATATATATGAGTTATTGAAATTAACGTATTATACATCACATGTTTTCTTGTTACGATAATTTGTCATAGGTGGATCGTGCCTATTAAAATAAAAATAATATTATTTGCTATAGGTTTAGCCAAATCAATACAGTATAATATCGCAGATATAAAATGAGAAAGATATTAAGATAGGACTTGATCAACCATGGACATCGCAAAATTCATAAAGACCTCGTTAACTTTGTCCGACCAGCTGTAATGATTACGAACTAGACTAACACCGTTGCCTATGAGCTACGACTCGACTTATAGCCTCGTATCACCCACAAATCGATTCGACCTTGACCAGTTATCCGGCTTTGTTATATCCTTTTTAGTTTTGTATTTATCCATACGGGTTTTGATTTTGGAAACAAAATGAAGGAAAATTCCCTCAAACATGGTACCAAGCCATCAACAAAATGTGCTATAGAATTATTAGCTACATTTTATGTACATGGTAAAATACTATAGTAGTTGAGTGGTTAGAGTTAGATAATATTGATGCTAGTGGGTCCATAACATTGGTATTAATGTTGATATTGTGTACTAATTTGATTATGAAGTACATAACATTGGTTGCTAATTAATCATATTCTATAATGTGAGTATGTAACTTCTCTTCTTCTCAACCACCCACATCAATCCACTTCCTATACGTGGCATCCCCTTAAAAACCCTTTCAAATAATCAAAAGACCTACTCCAAAATTAGATTTGACCATCCTTATATATTATTAATCATCTGGGTCAAAGCAATGTTTATAGGTTCCATTATACAATTGATTAATTTGTCATTATCCAAAAGGTTATAAACATGGACTAGATGGATCAACCCAAAAACTTAAAGGGGTAAAGATGAGAAGAATTAGAGCTGGGATTATCTATTTTAGCTACATTTTAAGTATACTGACATGAGAAGGTAGATTTTTTTTCTTTAAACAAGAACTTACGATCACATCTACAATTAAAGGGGATGTAGTAGATGTACATTTAAGAAGAGCAACAAATGTTTTTAAACAATCATATGGTACCATACGAGGTGATCATCAATACGTACACTTTAGTAGCATTATCTTTTTCTTCTAACTTGAACTTGTTATCTTAGTTTGGTTGGTTACATATGAATTCAACAAAATCACGATTGTAATTCGATCTAGAAGTATTGATATTCAACCTAGTTGGGTATCTTTTTTTCTTTGTGTAAGTAATCCGTCTAGAAAGGATTGACTAGCTAACTATAGTGGCTAGTGGCGGGAATAAGGCATCTCAAAGTGGAAAAGAACCCTAAAAATTATACTAATGCAAAGATGATGATTATTCCCGATTTCTTAGTCAAATATCAACTTGCACCAAAAATGAGTTTCATTTTTTTTTTCTTCCATAGAAAAATGGGTTTCGTTGTTACCAAAGTAGTTTCTAAAAGGGCAAATTAAAAAGAATAGGGTTTAGGTTATGTAGCTTGGATTACAAGGCTTCCTGCGTCATCATGTTTAATTAATCCCATAGGTTATTTGTACAATGATTACCCATATTCTAATATAGTAATCTATTCCTTCTTCTGCGTATTGGATCACTCTTTTCCTTTTTGCAAATATACTAACATGGGTAATGGTGTTCAAGAAAGCTACTCATGCCTCTTTGCTTTTAATTGAGATTACAGAATAATATAAATATAATTAACCTTAACATGATATTTTTCTCAATCACATTTAGATTTATATCAATTGCCTGCACCTGCAGCAGCCCGTGAGTGCAATTTTCCGTTCCGTTGGATATTATCGGAATCGCTTTTATTATTATTTCAGCATGAATTATAAATAGTCAAATTTTTAACTTTTAAGTATCTACAAATTTTTTATCGAGAATCAATTCAGATTCTTAACATGCTTTCTTGAGACTAATTCAACAATAAAATTTCGACATTAATACATTAAAATTATAAATATCGGAAGAAAAAAACTTGAAGCAATAGCCTGAATGCCTGATAGGATAGATTGGTAAAAAACCCAGAAAACAATCATAACGAAAATCAAACTAAACCGGTTCGAAATCGACTGGTCTCTTTCTCATATCAATCGTTGATGGAGAAATCCCAAAAAATATCAACAAACCCAAAAAAAAAAAAACGAAACTTAAAAAGGCAAGAAATTGAAGGTGCAGTGAGTCTCATAATCACAGACACCTGGTTGTGATGATTTGTCCGTTTCACAGCTTTCATTCGAGTACTCACCCGTGCTCCTACACAGTACTTAGCTCTCTTCTTCTAATTTGCTTTCTCCCTCCATCTCTCTAGTCATTCTTCATACCTTCTTGTCCATTTCCCGTTTGGCCTCAACAACTCCCAGCTCCTGCTTTCCCTCCATGGTTCCTCCAGCTTGCTAAACTCTGCTGCTTCTTGAAAGGTAGCCACTTTTCTATTTTGTTCTAGTTTTCATAGATGGGTTTTCGTTTTCCTTACTTTTCAATTTCAAATCCCTTCCATGGCTTCGTTTTTATTGTTTTTTTGGGGGAGAATTTCATGGTGGGTTCTCTGAGTTTCACCTGCTCTTGCCTGATTGCCTCCTCTGGTTCTCTTCTTCACCTCTGTAGCTCTCTCCTCTCTGTTTGACCTTGTGTAGAGTTCATAACAGTTGAATTCTGGTTTTTTTTTTGGGGGTAAGATCCATTGTGCTCTTTTCAGTAGTTAATTGGTGGTTGGTTTCCTTGTCATTTTCCAACTGATAGCAGATCGGGGTAAGTTCAAGAGTGCCAATCATGGAGGCTAAGGACCACCATATGGAAAAATCGCCTCGTCTTAACAAGGTGAAAATGAAGTTCCTTTCTTTACTTCACCTGTTGTTTTCAGCAATTGGTTTATGATCTTGATCGTTTCTCAAAATTTGGTTGGTTAATTTTGGTCTTAAAGGTTGCTAACGTGGAGCAGCAGTTCCTGGAGATGATCCATTCCTCCAAGGGTTTATGGCATTCGGAGGTTCAACTCATGTATAAAAAAATATGTTCTTGTTATGCGAAGCTTCTTGTTCTTGGTGATCCCAAGCTGGAAGAGCTTCAAAATGTTGAGTACTCGCTGTGGAAGCTTCACTACCGCCTTATTGACGAGTTTCGCAAGAGATTGAGACGAATTCCTGCTAATGGAGAACCTACTGCTGAATCTGTTGATGGGTTCAAGTCATTTCTATCAGAAGCAAGCTTATATTACCAGAATTTGATTCTTAAACTTAGAAAAAGCTATGGCCTCCAGGAGGGCTTTACTTTGGGTAGTAAAAATGGTGGAATGCAGAACAAGAAGCTTCAGTTCTTGTGCCATCGGTTTCTAGTTTGTCTAGGGGATCTTGCAAGATACAAAGAACAACAATGCGACAAATCGAGCCAACCGAACTGGTCCATTCCAGCTAGCCATTACTTGGAAGCCACAAAGGTTTGGCCTTTCAGTGGCAACCCTCAAAATCAGGTACTTGATAGCTGTTAGCTTCTTGCTTGCTTCTTCAACACAGCATATATGTGTAGCTTGAACTAAACCAGTTAGTTTGTTGGGTTCCTATAGTTGGCAGTGTTGGCTACATATTTTGGAGATGAGTTCCTAGCTTTGTACCATTGCATAAGGAGCTTAGCTGTTGAAGAACCTTTCCCTGATGCATGGAATAACCTTCTCTTGCTATGTGAAGAAGTAAGAATCATAAATTTCCTTCATCTTTCATGATTGATATTCCTTCCAAAAGAATGCCTGCTTATTGGCGCCTGTTCTTTTGGATCATTTGCAGAACAAGTCATCTCCATTAGCTTCCATTTCCAGTGATGCAGATTTTGATTTCCTGAAACAAGCATCTAGTGGTCAAATGACATCAGATTGCAAAGTCATCAAAGAACAACAAGAAGAAGAATCCAATAGTGGAGCGAATTTGTGGGTTCTTATTATCAGAGTAATAAGCTTCTTCTTCCTAGATTCAAGGTACTTATTGATTGGAATCTTCCTTCAACCTGCTGTTATCTAATAAATCTGCATGCAATCTGATTTCTAAATCCATGTGTTTATATCTCTGAGGTAGTTTGGAGGAGTTTCCTAGTACTTTTGCATCTGCCATCAAGGAGCTGGAAACATTACTCTCACTAGATGATACAAAGCTGAAAGCTGCCCTGGAATCCTATCACTATAAGGACTCTATTAGAAAGCAACCTTTCCGAACACTTCAATTCGTGTGCATATTCATCTTTGTGATCGAGCATCTCAGAAACAAAAAAGAAGATGTCAATGAGGCAATGCAATGGGCATTGACTTCTACATTCATGGTAATGGGACGCCTCGTGGACAGATGCTCGAAGGCCAAACCTTCATCCTCATGCCCCCTGTCACCAGCTGTACTCATTTTTATCGAGTGGTTAGAAACCAACTTCGTGGACTTGGAAAGATATGGCTCGGATGATAGAACTACAGTGGGCACGGCCATATCTTACTTCTTCAGCTCTTTAAACGAACTACTGAAGAAGCTGGATGGTGAAGAGACTGAAGGTGATGAATTTGAAGTCAATCTTCCTCTTTGGGAAGACCATGAGTTGAGAGGGTTTGCACCTTTAGCTCCTTCTCATGCTGCATTAGATTTTTCCTCAACTCATCATCAAGGCTCATCAGATAGTTTCGAGTGTGGGAAACGAAGCCGTGCTCATAGAATAATCAATGCTGCCAAGAAAATTTCTGGCAGATCAAGTGGCGACCGGAAATGGTTCATTTATGACTTCTGTAGCTCGAGAATTGATGCAGCAGACGACGAGGAATCAATTGCTGGCAAAGGAAATGACAAAGCTGTGACCGATGAGAAATCAGGTAACCATCGGGCAAATGGGAAATCTGGTGCTGGTTTCTTAGACGAGGAAGAAGTCATTCTTTTCAAGCCTCTTACTAGACATAACTCTGAACCTATATACAAAAGCTGGAGCAACTGTTTCGAAGATCCCATGCCATCTTCAAGGGAAGCTGGGAACCAGGCAGTAGCTGCTGATGAGTGTTTGAGACGTGCAACGTCCTTACTGATAGCACAAAATCCGGCACAAGTAGATAACGACAACAATGGTTTCCCTTTCCATTCAGACCTCGCTAATTTCAGGCGCAGCAACAATTTGCAGCAGCCTATGAATGACACAGTTACTAGCATGTTCTCGGAGCCTTCCATCTCCCCTTTGTTCGGTTCCACCATTGCAGCAGGCCCCCCTTCACTCAATGCTTGGGTCTCGCCTTCCTCATCCGGCCACGAGAAGACAAGAGGGAAAAGTGTGAAGCAAACATTAGCACCCATTGAAGAAGCAGCAGCAGCAGCAGTAGTAGCATCTTCATCATTGAGTGAGCTCTCTATCAGTGAACCAGAGGCAAATACCAGCATCAGCTCAGGCCATTTGTCTTACTCACCTCCACTTCCTTCAGCACCATTTCTGCCTGATGATGATTGTTCCACCTGGCCTAGCAACTGTAACATTCCACCGCCGCCGCCCCCTCATTTCTCTGATCATCATCAACAAGCACCAGCCGGCTTCTCGAATTGGAATGGTCTTCCTCGTGATTACACTTACTATCCTCCTGGATTCGCATACCCGCTACCACAACAACAGCGGAGAATGACTTCTGCCGAGTGGCTGAGGCAATACAGGGAGAACAATCATAGGGCCAATGGTCACTTGTGGCAGCCCCCAAGTTATGGTAATCATGTTAGTTCTGATCAGCAATGGGGGATTCCGCCGCCATTGGTTTATGACCACCCGCCATCGATGATGCAGCCGGGGTTCGCTCCAGTTCATGGTTACTTCCCAAGTAGACAGGGGTTGTACGGGGAGAGTCCTTCGTTGAATGAGCCGGAGCCACTTTTGCAGTATCTCAAGGAGAAAGAATGGCTGATCCACCATAAAGATTCAAACTTTAGAGGACCCACGTTTATGGGAAGCTAGCTGATGCTAAAATACTTCAGTTCCTGGATTTGTGTAAAATTCATGTCAATGAGATCGTAGTTAGTACGTGACTGGTTTGTATGTATGTACGTATTCATCATGTATGTATGTAAATTTATGTATATCAGTATATGTGTATGTATATAATCTAAGTATACTTATTTTGTTTAGCTGTTTTTCTTGGGTAAGAGCTTCAGATAACAGAAGAGAGTGGAGAAGTAGAATGTCTTCTTTTCTGGGATTCGACTTTTGAGCCTATTGGGTGTCGAACAAGGTTAGGGCTGGAGATCGGTTCGGGTCCTAGTACCCGGACCCAAATATGCGGGTACCCGGACCCAAAAAATGTCAGTTTGAGGAACCAGACCCGACCCAGACTCGGTTCTTGGGTACCCGAGACCCAAAGTCACGGTTCTCGGGTATGGTTCGGTCACCCGAATACCCATAAGCCACCGAAGACAACTTGTTACAGCAGCTCTCTTCCTCCCACCTGCTCGTTCCATGCTTGCTGAAGGATGACAGAAGGTTGGTCGGCGATTTGTTGATTGTTGATGGATGATAGTCGGCGATTTGGTGAAGGATGATTGTAGGAAGGTTTTTGTCTGCGTCTCTGCGAGAGGGAAGTGGGGAGTGGCCGCTGGGAATGGGAAGGTCGAAGGGGAAGATGAAGCTTAGGGTTAGGGCGTTAGGCTGATGAAGGCTGATGAAGGTTGGGCTGTCGGGGTCGGGCTGAGGAGTGAGGGGGGGCCGAGGGCCTTAAGGCTGGGCTGGGCCATATAATATTTGGCCTGTGGACTGGGGTTCGGTTCCACTTCGGGTCCTTCTATTTTCGGGTCCGGGTTCGGTTTACCCAAAACCCGAAAAATAGCCAGATGCGATACCGAGACCCATTTTTCACAATGATATTTCGGTTCTCGGGTACCCAAAACCCGGAATTTTTTGTCCGATTCCGGGTTACCCATAAACCCGAACCCGAACATCCAGCCCTAAACAAGGTTGTCAAACCGGTACTGTTGTGTCGATTTAGTAAGTGATATGGTTCGACCGATAGTATAATCGATTTTGTGTTGGTTGCTGATTTAATAAAAATATATTTAAAAAATATTTACATAAAATGAATTTAAATGTATATAAAACATATTTGGAAATTAATAACAATTTACTTACAATCTATATTCATATTTATATAAAATTTAACTTTCGAAACTAAATTATAAATATTTATATTTAAATACAATATTTAACATGAATTCAACAAATAACATAAATATTTAATTTTTGAATTCATGAAATAAATGATAAATTAAACTTTTATTAATTAAATTCACTGAGAAGATGTCACTTTATTGGTTGGTCGAAAATTGATATATCAATTATAATACCAACGATCTTAACAACAGTTTCATTACCGACACCGATTGAACCAGATCCAACCCGTCTGCATTTACTGCCTTTGATAACCATGGTGTCGACTACGTGGATTTGACAAAGGGGCCCGGCCCAAAGCCACCCATTTCCCGATATTTCTATTCCTCCTAGGCAGCCATCCCCATTCACCGACTGCAGGTCTCTCTCGTCTTCCCCGATCTCTTCTTCTTGCCAATTTCCGGTCATCGGCGGCGGTCACTCTCGCTCCTGCTGTCCTGCTTCTAAGGTGAGTAACGCTTTCTCTTCTCACTTCTAGTTAGCAGCATAGCAAGCTTGTTAAGCCTAAGTCTCGAGTTAGCGCAAGTATTTACTGTCTGCTTTCTCTGCATGGTCGGAAACTGGTGGTCGCCGTTAACCGCCGCGGGCTCCCTTCCCTTTCCCCTTCTAGCAGCAATCTATAGTTTCACGATTCGAACCCACTCAACTACTCGCAGTCTACTATTTCTCTCGCATTCTCTGCAATTGCTGTGAAAAAACCCGGAAAACCGATCTAGGTCTTTTCATTGATATGATTGATGCTATCGATGTTGGTGCTTTCGTTGAATCATGTCATTTTTTTTCCTTCTACAGCCATGAGCGAAAGAGCGGAGAAACTCGGGCTCTTCAACCCGGACATTCTCGAATTGGTGCTATCGAAGTTGCAGACTAGGGATTTGCTCCGGATGAAATGCGTTTCCAGAAGTTGGCGGGACCTCATCCGCAACCGGTCATTCGCGCTGCGACATTCGCGGCAGAGGCCGCCGCCGCTGTCCGGATTCCTGTTCCAAAAGAACCTTGGGTGGACGGGGTTGGATGTCTCTGACGTGAGTTACATTTTGGCTGAGAGGAAAGAAGAGGAACTACCAAGGCTTCTCAACAACATTGTTGATTCCATTCCTGCCGATCTCATGATGGTCTCTTCCTGCAATGGCTTGATCTGTGGCACCCGCTGCTCCTTTCAAAATGATACCTTGGCTATCCGTGTAGGGAACCCTTTAACTAGAGAAGGGTTCCACTTCGATTGGAAACGTTGTGGCGGCAGAGTGATTGCCGTTGGACTGGCTTTCGATCCTTGTCACGATCTTACTAATAATTCGACGAATTTCAAGGTGGTTCTGGTGCAGGAGGAAGCGGGCAGCGATGGCAACGTATGGCTTGCGTTTCATGTGTACTCGTCCGAGACGGGAACTTGGAGGCTTTCAGATGTAAATGTAAGGTGTGGGTTCCCGTGGGTCAAGGTGGACGATGACAACTGTGTGTCTATCAAAGGGGTCCTGTATTGGCCGACCTGTTCAGGGATCCTCGCGTTTGATGTGGAAAACGAGCTAAGCTTATATGGTCAGTAGGGGTGGCTATACGGTCCGGTTAAATTGGATCAAATTGATCCGGTCCCAGTCCGGTCTTTTCGGGAATATAAGGACCAAAGATTGGATTGGATACAGTCCGGTCTTGATTCGGTCCGGTCTTGACCCGGTCCGGTCCCAATTTAATCTTGATTTTAGGTGTTGGTGGTCTCTTATCCGGTCTTTATCTGGGTTTTTATCTCAAATCTAAGTCCGAATATGAGATTGGATTGTTTGCTATCCGGTCCCAGTCCGGTCCTGGTCCGGGTTATACGGTCCGGTTTCGGGTAAAACCAAACAATCCGGGACCAAATAGCCAGCCCTAATGGTCAGTCCGCCAAGGCCAAGTTCAGAACCCAGCCAGGGCCTTGGGGCATCAGCTGCCTGTATGGGGGAATCCGACGGGAAGCTGCATTACGTGATGGTGCAGAATTAAAAGCTGCAAATTTGGGTTCTTGAGGATCTCCAGGAAGACGGCAAGTGGTCACTCGAGTTTGATAAGTTCTTTGCTGATATGGAGAATGATCTCGTTGGTTCTCTCTGTCCGCAACTAGTGGAAACGAGGTATAATACGTTATGGGTTCTCCACTGGGATTCAAGGATGGGTTTTTGCTGCTGAATGTGTCCGGCGCTATTTACTTGCTCAACACAAGGGATGGTGGATTCCGCCGCATTGCCGATGTAGCGGCGTTTGGTACCAAGGACGAACCTCTTTCCGGTGTTGTACTTCCGTACTCCATGAGTTTGGTCCCTTTAAATCGTCCGTGATGGAGGTGTGTCCTAAACATCTGTCACCTCTGATACTCATCAATCATCATCATCATCAGCTCCATTTGTTGCGTAACGTGAGTTCGTTTCCACCAATGATGTCTGATTTGTCTCCTTTTTCTTCAGTCGTTGGCCATTTGCAGATATGTGAATCTAGTAGGCAGTAGCAATTCGAATTTCTCAGGAACAAGATCTCTTTGCAGCCAGGTGTTAAGGGTTACAGCTAGCTGAAGCTTCACACGTTCATTCTGTTAAGAAAGGAGCAAGTCTAAGTGTAGGTTGCGTTTGCTTGTTAGTTGTTTGCACTGTGTTCTTCTGTCCTTTTATTCTGTCCAGTTGCCTACGAACAGGAGTAATTTGTGAATGTTATTGCGCAGTATTTGTGCATGTATGTACGTCCGTATTCATGTATGTGTATTTATGTATATCAGTATATGTGTATGTATTGTACGTATACTTATTTTATTCAGTTGTTTTTGTCGAGCAAGAGCTTGAGAAAACAGAAGAGAGTAGGGCTGAAAATTGCTCTAAAGATTAAGATGTATAACTGATACGTCCTATCTCTGTTTCCTTTTTGATCTTGTCTGATCCTCAAAGGATGGGACGAGTTGAGAGGGGTCGGGTCAATGAGTCGAGTCTAATTTACACACAACTTTTTTTATAAATTATGTTTTGGTATCCAAAATTATTTTTCTTAGAATTTAGTACCTAATTTTTTTTTACAATTAAGTTCTTAAATTTTGATGGTAAAATTATATTTTGGTACCTGATTTTTTTTTTTTTTTTGCAATTTAGTACCTGAACTTTTAAACCTTTTACAAAGAGATCCAATGGGGTTTGAGATATTTGTTGTTGCTAAAACTCACAGGGTCAAAAGTGACCCGTCTCTAAATTGTCCAGACCCTTATAGGATCAAAAGCTGACTCGTCCCTAAACTGACCCGTTCTGACCCTCAGGGACGGGTCAGTGGGTTTTTACTTTTTAGGGTAAAATCTTCTTTCTTGTGATTTGACTTTTGAGCCTCCTGAGTTTCGACCAAGATTATAAAACCCGCTTGAAAATAATTTATAATTTTATATACAATATATAGTTATATTTAAATAAAATACAACATTCAAAAATCAAAATGAAATAACAAATATTCTTATTTATATTAAATATTTATCGTCAACATCATAAGTTTTATACTTGAATCCAACAAATAAAATCAATATTTAACATTCAAATTCATGAAATAAATTACATATTAATTTTTTTTATTAATCAAACGACGTCAGTTTATTAATCGGCCGAAAATCGATATATGTATTATACTAGTGCCAATGTGGCATTCACGGCAGTTTCCTTAAACCGGCATGAACACCATCAACATGACAAGCATGATAGATGTAATGCCTCTAAAAACGACTTCATTTTCATGAATCTAAATAAAAACTAATTTATCATTTATTTTATGAATTTAGAAGTTAAATGTGGATGTTATTTATTGAATTTAAGTATAACGTTTAGTTATTGACGTTAAATGTTGTATTTAAAATTTTAAATTAATGATGCAATGCGGCGGGGCAGGGCAGGGCATGGCGAGTATCTCAATACCCAGGGATAGGGGTGTTAGTCGGTGCGGTTTCGGTTTAACCGCACCGAAATATCGGTTAACCGCAACCAAAATTGTCCCAAGATCACTAACCGAAACCGAAACCGACAAAGACTTCGGTTAACCGAAAACCGCAAACATCGGTTTCGGTTTTCCCTTGCGATTAACCGAAACCGCAGGTTCTGGTTCACTTTCTCGGTTTTCGTTCAGAAAATGACCACCCAAAACCGAATTTCAACCACCTTTTTTAATGATTCACCCTCAATTTTGAGTGACCTGCTTTTGTTTCAGCCTCTATAATCACACACCATAAAGTCATCTAAATCAATTGAACATAAAGCGTAAAACAACCACACAATTCAACCACAACTCCACAACATAAAGTCTACATGCCCACAATTCAACCACAAGTCACAATCACAACAAGACACAAATAACAAGTTCATTCTCTCCAAATCATCAACCTAAATGATCCGAGGATCTCGCTCCAATTCATCTAGCCCATAGTCATAATTTACTCCAAGATCTTCATCTAGCCCATAGTCATCAACCTAAGGTTCACTCTATCGAGTGCAAAGGGGATTTAGAGAGGGTTGACTTTCGAGTTCTAACTCTTAAAAACATTTGAGATTTTTGATGGAGGGTTGTTTGCAATAGGTGAGAATTGGGATGTTTGGAATTGCAACTTTGATTGGTTTTGAATCTTACAACTTTCTCCCTTAGCCAAAGTAAAAAAACCATGTAGTCACACTAGTAGCCGGTTATCGGTTTTCTTATCGGTTAACCGCTTAGCGGTTAACCACTAACCAAAATACTACTAACCGAAACCGAAATCAATAAGGAAGTAGCGGTTATCGGTTAACCACTAACCGACTTTATCGGTTCGGTTATCGGTTAAAACCGATAACCGACTAACCGTTTATCACCCCTACCCAGGGATGAGATAGCATGCCTACCCATAAAAGGGTTGGAAAAATGACACCCCCTATTAATTATAGATTTTTAAGGTAATTAATTTGTGTTGCATTTAATAATCTGTATGAATTAAAAACACATATTAATTACTTTCTCTTTTTCAGTGCACTGGTAGTTGTATCAGTGCAATGGTATTAGTGTACAGGTGCAATGGTAGATGTATCAGTGCAATGGTAGTTCCAAAAAAGGAACGTAATTAATACGAGTTCAGTATACAGGTGCAATGGTAGTTAAAAAAAAGGAATGTAATTAAGATGAGTTTTTAATTTTCAAAGATTATTAAATGCAACACGAATTTAATACAAAAATAACTATAATTAATAGGGGTGTCATTTTTCCAACCCTTAAAAGGGTTAGCATGCTAACCGATCCCCAATACCCATGGCTCTCCCGGGGCTACTGTGAGTCAGGCTGGGGTACAATCCAGTTGGGTACGAGACCTGTCAATCTACTCTTACATGTTATTTGAAAAAGTACACACAAATTTCACTTTTTACGACAAAACGAAGGAAAAACACTTTATGAATGAAAAATAGTGATAACATAATAGTTAATTGAGTCTGACAAGTTGAAAGATCGACTCTAACTAGTTGAATAAAAGTCAATATAGGAGAAATATGTATAAATATTGTAAGAAATTGAAATAGAATGAGGCAAGAATAGGGTGATGTAGGGCGGTCAGACGTAGATACCTATACCCCGCCCCACGCTACTTCAGGTCGGGACTGGTAATACTTGCAGAACGAGTTCAAATTGCCATCACAAATTTAAATACGAGTATTATTTATTTATTTTAAATATCATATTTTATTTAGATATGAACATGGTTTATAAGTAACTTAAGTCTTTATATCATGGTTTGCGAAACCGTACCGGAAGTCATACCAGACTCGTTTATTATAGGGTATTTTGTGGTACGACCGTAGTTTAGCCGTTTCATACCGATAAAATACCTTTTTTAGAATAAAAAATATTAAAAAAAACTTTACCAGCAAAATCAGAGTAGCGTTACGGAGTAATACCAGATATCAAGTTGTAAAATGTTAAATAGACATAAATGATATAGCAGTCAACAAAGTACATCATTACTTAAAATGTACCATTTTTATATGTATCGAATACTATCGATTGAGAATTATAAATGGGTTATTAGCTGTGTCTATTTATAATATTTTTATTCATAAAACACTAATTTATTAACATTTTTTATATATATTAATACCAATTAGACTATATGAATTTTCTTACCAAAAAAAAAAAAGACTATATGAATTCATACTCTATGTTCGATTCTGACAACAAGCCGTTGATCCAATTAATTCCTAGAGTTGGTCCTTCCCTTCTGTTTCCAAAGGAATTCCTTCTCCCAAAATTTGGTTCAATTAATTTTACCATTTAAAAGGATACCTTCCTTTTCCTTCCCCCATAATCTCGTTCAAATCATTCCTAAAAACTTGGTCCAATTAATTTCCAATAAATGAATGTTTCCCCAGATAAACTTGGTCCATTTAATTCCCAATAAAGCAGATACATCCTCGAGCTTACCATTTTCCTCCAGATATTCCAAAAATTAAATGCTAAAATCGGCGGGTATTTCGCCGGAAGCCGATTCGACCCCAATTACCGACCCATTTAAATATTCTCTCTATCAGCCTGTTTGGATACAATTCAAGAAGAAATGGAAATGAAATTCTATTTCCAATTCCTATTTTTATAGAATTTCATTTCCAATTTTAGTGTTTGGTATAATTCCTCCAACTAAAGAAATGAATTGCACTTTTAACAATAATTAATAATATAATATATTTATTTTATCTTGGGAAATGAAATATGAATGATAGAGAAAGAGAGTAGTGTGATAGTTGGTTAATAAAATAATAATAAATAGTGATGGGACCCACTAATTCCATATTCATAAACACAATTTCTATCACTTTTGATAGGAATTGTAATTCCCAAAACTTAGCCCAAATGGAATTCATTTCTCAACCTTCTTATCCTTCCAAACATAAAATATGGAACTGAAATTGAAAATGGAATTCTAATTCCTGAGTTTTTTGTCTATCCAAACAGGCTCTATATTTTGCATACTGTTTCGGATTTGGTCCGGTTTCCGGTTTCCTGGTTCGCTCGACCGGTCCAGTATAGTAATCCATGCTTTATATATGTTTTAATGTTTTATGTATAATTAAATTCATTTGATTTTAATTGAGTTTCACATTCTACGTACTTTGTTAAATTAGCATAAATCGATGCAAACTAATTATATCGTCAATAAAATCATTTCACTTTCTAAACCAATACAACAATATAAATCGGTTTGACAATCTTTGAAATAGCTAACGTCGATTTGACAAATGAGCCCATAGCCCAAAGCCGTTGTCAGAATCGAACATAGTAATTCCTTCTCCCAAGATTTGGTTCAATTAATTTCACCATTTAAAAGGATGCCTTCCTGTTCCTTCCCCCATAATCTCGTTCAAATCATTCCTAAGATTAAAAGGGCTCAAAACTTGGTCCAATTAATTTCCAAGAAAGGACTGTTTCCCCATATTAACTTGGTCCATTTAATTCCCAATAAAGCACATACTGACATACATGTTCGAGCTTACCATTTTCCTCTAGATCGTCCAAAATTTTAATGGCAGAACCGGCCGGTATTTCGCGGGAAGCCGATTTGACTCCAAATTACCGGTCGGCTCAATATTTTCTACCTTTCCCGATTAGGTCTGGTTTCCGGTTTTCGGCCGGTCCGGTATCTTAATCCATTGATATATGTTTTATGTATAATTAAATTCATTTGATTTTAATTGGATTTCACATTCTACTTAACTTTGTTAAATTGGCATGAATCGGTACAAACTAGTTATACCGCGCCAATCCAATCATTTCACTTTTTAAACCGGTACAACATTAAAAAAACCGGTTTGACAACCTTTGGAGTTAGACCACGTCGATTTGACGAATGGGCCCAGCCCAAAGCCACCCATTTCCCAATATATATAGTCCTTCTACGCAGCCATCTCCATTCACCCGGCTTCCCCGATCTCTGTTATTTTTCTTCCCAATTTCCGGTCATCGGCGGCGGTCACTCTCGCTACGGCCGTCCTGCACCTAAGGTGAGTAACGCTTTCTCTTCTCACTTCTAGTCAGCAGCATCGCAAACTATTTCAGCCTAGTTCTTGAGTTAGGGCAAAGTATTTACTGTCTGTTTTCTCTGCATGGTCGGAAACTGATGCTCGCCGTTAACTGCAAAAGGTTCCCTTCCGTTTCCCCGTCTAGCAGCCATCTTTAGTTTTACGATTCGAACCCACTTAACTACTTGCAGACTACTATTTCTCTCGTATTCTCTCTGCAATTGCTGTGAAGAAACCCTGATTAACGATTTAGGTTTTTTTTTCAATGATAAGATTGAAACTACAATCTCATCTTCGTTCAATCATGTCATTTTTTCTCTCTCTCTCCCTACAGCTATGGGCGAAGGAATGGAGAAACTCAGGGTTTTCAACCCTGACATTCTCGAATTGGTCCTATCGAAGCTGCAGACTAAGGATTTGCTTCGGATGAAATGCGTTTCCAAAAGTTGGAGGGATCTCATCCGCGACCGTTCTTTCGCGCTGCGACATTCGCGGCTGAGGCTGCCGCCGGTGTCCGGATTCCTTTTCCAAAAGAACCTTGAATGGGAGGGGTTGGGTGTCTCTGCCGTGAGTTACATTTCGGCGGAGAGGAAAGAAGAAGAAGAAGAAGAAGAACCACCAATGCTTCTCAGCAACATTGTTGATTCCATGCCGGCCGATTTTAAGATGGTCTCTTCCTGCAATGGCTTGATTTGTTGCACCCGCTACTCCGCTGAAAATGATACCTTCGCTATCCGTGTGGGGAACCCTTTAACTAGAGAATGGTTTGAATGTGATTGGAAGCTGTGTGCTGGCAGGGCGTTTGCCATTGGGCTGACTTTCAATCCTTGCCGTGATCTTACCAACAATTCGACGAATTTCAAGGTGGTTCTGGTGCAGGAGGCAGTGGACAGCATTGGCAAAACATGTTTTGGGTTTTATGCGTACTCGTCTGAGACTGGAACTTGGAGGCTTTTGGATGTAGATGTAACTCATGTAAGTGGCGACGATAGGTTCCCGATGGGGGATACCAAATGTGTGTCTGTTAAAGGGTTCCTGTATTGGTCGACCGTTTCTGGGATCCTTGTGTTTGATGTGGAAAACGAGCTAGCTTATGTGATCCTTCGGCCAATCATGCCAATCGTAGAACGTGACCAAAGCTATGGAGCATCAGTTGCCATAATGGGGGAATCTGATGGTAAGCTTCAGTACGTGATGGTGTCCAGTGCTAGGCTGGTTATTTGGGCTCTTGAGGATCCCCAGGACGGCGGCAAATGGTCACTCGCGGTTGATAAGTTCTTTGCTGATATGCAGAATGATCTTGTTCGTTCTCTCTGTCTGCAAAGGGAGGAAAGGAGTTTTTCGATGTGGGGTTTTCCATTCGGATTCAAGGATGGTTTTATGGTACTGAGGGTGACCTCGGATACAAGGAATAAAGGAGCTATTTACTTGTACAACACAAGGGACGGTGGATTCAGCCGTTTTGCAGATGCAACGGGGTTTTCTACCAAGGGCGGCGGAATTACTCCCTGTGATGTGCTTCCGTACTCAATGAGTTTGGTTCCTTTAAATCGGCCATGATGAATGTGTGCCCTGCCTCCTGTCTCCTCTGCTGCTCATTATCATTTTCTTCTCCATTGTTGCGTAACGCGCCAGTTCGGTTCGACCATGATGTCACATTTGTCTCCTCTCTTCCTCGTTGCCCATTTGCAGATATGTGAATCCAGTAGCAATTTGAATTTCTCCGGAACAAGATCTCTCGGCAGGTGTTGAGGCTACAGCTAGCTGAAGCTTCACATGTTCATTCTGTTAAAGAAAGGAACAAGTCTAGTCTATAGGTTGCGTTTGCTTGTTAGTTGTTTGCACTTAGTGTTTTTCTGTCCTTTTTGTTTTGGAAAAATGGAATGCGGTTTAATCTGCAGATACAATTTCTCTATTAGATGAACAACCCTATTAGTAAGTTTAGTGAGCAAAATGTTTGATTGAAAATCGACTTCCAGTTGCGTACGATAGTAGGATTAATTTGTGGAGGAATGTTATCGCGCTGTATTTGTGTGGGTGCCTCTCTTTAGATCGTGGATAACAGTTTTTGGATCCTCCAAGATAATGGCGGGAAAGATGATATAACGAAACACATCAACGGTTCAAGAAGAGTTGGGCCTGCCATGAAGTCTAAAAGCCCAAACCATTCCTTCATCAGTCTTCTTCTTCTTCCCCGTTTAGATCGGAAGTTTGAGGTCGTGGATCTAGCCGTATCACTCTGATGGACAACCGGAAATCGGGCGTATCGCCGGCGGAGGCAGTCTTACTGGGCGCTCTCGCACCTGGAGTTAACGTTAGTATCGCCTTTTGCTTCCTCTCTCAGCTTCTTTACTTGGCAGTAAAACTACATAATTGTTTCAGCTGAGGTCTGTGTTTTTTGTTGGGGGTGTTTGAAAAAATTTTACAGGCACCGACATGGAATACCCTGAAATCGGTCTAGCTTTCTCTTCGAGCGACTCGGCTTTGGTGCTTCACGTTGGGTTCCTCGTTCTAATCGCGGCTACGCTGTTCTTTCTTCTCAGCTGGTAAAGTAATCCCTTCGAATTGGAGAATTTGGGACTTTTGTTGTTACTTGAGTTTGAATCTGCTTAATTGAACTAGATGAGTAGGCTGTGGGAATTATGGATTAGGGTTTGCTAGTTTGATTTCCAAGCAATTGATTGATGGTCGCTTCCCAATTCCCATGGAAACTAGACACGTTTTAGATCGTTCATTTCCAGTAATTTGAGTTTTGCCCATGTAAACTTTGTAGGAACAAGAGATTTTGGAGGAGAAGCTCAGCTGTAACCTGAGCTCCTTGTAGCTTTTATAGCTACGGTTGCAATTAACAGAAATGCAATACGTGTCCTTACATGATTGGCTATAGTTTTAAATAAACAGTAATCAATAACGGCTAATAGAAATAAACTTAAATGCTGTCGTTTCCTTTACTTCACTTCACTCTTCATGGAACGCCGTCGTCTTCTTCTCTTCTTTAACAACGACTCCTCTTCATCCAGAACGACATCGTTCCAGCTTCACTTCTTCAATCCGCAACTCTTCAGGATTCCAACTTCATCTGCAGCCTCTTCTGCAACTTCCTCTGCAACTTCGATTCTGTCACCCCCCTTCAAGTTGGTGGTGCACCTGTAATCCCCAACTTGCACAAGATCTCTTTCATTTTAAATCTGTCCAACCCCTTTGTGAAAATATCTGCCAGCTGCTCATTAGTTCCAACGTGTTTCAACTTGATCAAACCTCCTTTTATCCTATCTCTCGTGACATGAATGTCAATCTCAATGTGCTTAGTCCTCTCGTGAAATACTGGGTTCTCTGCAATATGAATTGCAGACCTGTTGTCACAATGCACAAGGATAGGTAGAGGTACCTGCACTGTCAGTTCAGAAAGCAGCCTTTTCAACCATTCAATCTCACAAACTAAGTGTGCCAAAGCCCTGTATTCAGCCTCAGATGATGACCTTGATACAGTAGTTTGCTTCTTTGTTTTCCATGTGAGCAGTGAGGTGCCAAGGAATGTGCAGTACCCAGTAACTGATCTCCTAGTATCTGGACAACTCGCCCAGTCTGAATCACAGTAACCAATCAACTCTTCCTTTGCTGTACTGCTAAAATGTATCCCTTGGTCTGGTGTTGATTTCAAATACCTCAAGACTCTGTATGCAGCTTGCATATGTTCTTCACATGGATTCCTCTGATACTGACATAGTTGTTGTACAGCAAACACTATGTCAGGTCTTGTGATTGTAAGGTAGTGGAGTCTTCCAACTAACCTTCTGTATGCTTCACCATCTTCCAGCAATGTTCCTCTTGAACTTAATTTTACCTTAGCATCAATAGGTGTTTTGCAGCCTTTTGCCTCCAAATACCCTGTATCTTTCAAAAGATCAATGCAGTATTTCCTTTGACACATGTTTAGTCCCTTCTCATCTCTGCTAACTTCAAGTCCCAGAAAATATTTCAATGGCCCTAGCAATTTCAACTTAAATTCCTTGCTCAGGGCTGTTTTAACTTGATCTATGTCCTTCTGTGCATCTCCACCTACCAAGATGTCATCAACATACACAAGAATGACAGTGATTCTCCCATGTGTCCACTTGGTGAAAAGTGAATAATCTGATGCTGATTGTGAATAGCCTAGCTTCAGCAGAAAACCAGTGAGCTTTGCAAACCATTGTCTTGAAGCTTGCTTCAGACCATATAGTGACTTCTTTAACCTGCAAGTCATTTTCTGATTTCCTACTGTATTGACCTTGAGTCCAAGAGGAATCTTCATGTAAACCACCTCTTCCAAATCTCCATGCAAAAACGCATTAGATACATCCATTTGTTCAATTGACCAGTTTCTCAGACTTGCTACTGCTAAGAAAGTCTTTACTGTATTTATCTTTGCAACTGGTGAGTAAGTGTCCAAAAAGTCTATTCCATACACTTGTGTATAGCCTTTGGCCACCAGCCTAGCCTTTTCTCTTTCCAGTGAGCCATCAGGTTTAAATTTATACTTAAAGACCCATTTGTTTCCTATTTCCTTGACATCTGGTGGCAATGGTACTATATCCCAGGTCTGATTCTCTTGCAAGGCATGCAACTCAGTGTTTACTGCTCTATTCCACACATCTGACTTAATTGCCTCATAGTATGATTTAGGTTCTTCCAGATTCATAATGCTCAAGGCAAGAGATCTATCACCAGGGCTTAGACTATCCACATTCAAGCAAACAGGATATCTACTACTGCTAGCACTTGACTTAGCATAAGGTCCAAAAGTAATGCTGGGATCTAACTCATAATCTTCATACCTGCTGGGAAGTTTAATCTTCCTTCGAGGCTTACTTTGTTGTGAAACATCCTGAGAATCAAGATCCATGTCAGTTTGAGGAAAGAGTTCATGATGGTCAACATCATAGTACTGATCATGCTGCTGATCATGCTGATCTTGACTTCCAGTATGACTTGAAGAAGGTTCAGTGCTCTCAACCTCAGGCTGCCCCCCTTCATCCATGAATGGATGAACCTGAGGACTAGGTTGATATGAGGTGGAAGGAATGTGAAGGGCAGGGGCAGGATGATTTGTAGGTGTAACTGGTGAGGATGTGGACTGAGTGGAGGAATCATCTTCTGCACAATGAAAAGGCAGAATCTTCTCATAGAAGTAAACATCTCTGGATATGAACACTTGTTTGGTGTGTATATCCATGACTTTATACCCTTTAATCCCTGTTGGAAACCCCAAGAAAACACATTGCCTTGCGCGTGGGGCAAACTTAGTTCTTCCATGGGTAAGAGTGGAAGCATAACACAAGCATCCAAAAACTCTTAAATGAGCCAGTGAGGAGGGTTTGTCATATAACAATTCAACTGGTGACTTGTGTTTAAGGACTGGTGTGGGGATTCTGTTTATCAAGTAAACTGCATGCAATACACACTCAGTCCAATATTGCAGAGGTAAACCAGATTGAAATCTGAGTGCCCTGGCTACATTAAGTATATGCTGGTGCTTACGTTCCACCCTGCCATTCTGTTCTGGTGTTTCCACACAGGAAACTTGATGTTCAATGCCCTCCTGAGCAAAGAAATCACACATTTGAAACTCCTTACCCTGGTCACTTCTTATAGTTTTCACTGTAGTTCCAAACTGATTCTTAACTAAGGCACAGAAACCTTGTATTAACCCCCTAACTTCACTTTTATGTTTCATCAAGAAGATCCACACACAACGAGAAAAGTCATCCACAACAGTAAGAAAATATTGATAACCATCATAAGAAACCACTGAGAGAGGTCCCCAAATATCCATATGAAGTAAATGAAAAATCCCAGGTGCTGTGTTGGTACTAACAGGGAAAGGAAGTTTGTGTTGCTTGGACAAATGACAGACATCACAGTGTAAATGTTTAAATTTGGTTACATCTGGAATAGTTCTAGACAATAAGGACATTCTATCATGGCTAGGATGCCCTAAACGCCAGTGCCAAATGTGGAGGTCTTGTGGTTGAAAGTTGAATATGGAAGCTGCTTGTGGTGAAGGTGAGGGTGATGTATGATACTGGGACAGAATCAGCTGGTAAAGGCCTCTAAACTCTCTTGCAAAACCAATCCTCTTCTGGCTTAGAAGGTCCTGGATTTCACAATGGTCAGAGTGGAAGAGTAGGGTTAGAGGGTGATCATGGGTAAGTTTACTAACTGATATAAGGTTGAAGGTGAATGAAGGGACTAAAAGAACATTATAAAGGGTCAAGCCAGTAGGCAATGTAACAGTTCCTATGCATGTGACCAAGACTTTGGCTTTGTTGGGTAAATAGACATAAGTGTCCTGAACTTCAGTATAACTTGTAAACATATGAGCAGTACAAGCTATATGGTCAGAAGCACCTGTATCTAAAATCCAAAGACTGTGATCACATGTGTTATCTAAATGGGAGGAGGAGACAACATGGTTACCTGAATGGTTAGGGTATGGTGATGGGTATTGAGTGGCTGTGAAAGCTTGATGGTTTATGGAAGGGGAAGTAGGTGGTGAGGAATAGGCGTTAGTACCAAGTTGCAGCAATGTCCTGAGACGATTCATTTCTTCTGCAGTGAATGCTAATGGAGTTTGGTTCATACCTTCTGCAGTAGCTGCACCATCAATAGCATGATCACCAGTGCCATTTCCAGCTCCTTGTGCCACTGAGTTGGCAAAACGAGGAGTGCTAGAACTGGAACTAGAGCTTGAGTTAGAATGCCCTTCCTTCTGTTGTTCACCCTGCTTCTTCTTTAACCACCAACACTCATCAATATTGTGATTAGTTCTCTTGCAATAACGACAATACTTCTTCCCTTGATTGTTGTCTGCTGTCCCTTTAGTCTGACTAGCATTTGCAGCCAATGCCAGGGATTGACTCTTCTTACCACTGGTAGTTGCATCTGCCTTCAACTTCTGCTCATGCTGGAGCAAATCATCAACTGCCTCAGAGACACTAGGTAATGGTTTCTGCATCAGTAACTGGGTCTTGATGACATCAAACTCTGGGTTGATGCCTCTTAAGAAACGGATCAAGTAATCTGTCTCCTGTTTCTGCACAAATGCTGCCACTGCTGCACAAGGAATAGTGGAACCAGGTGCACAGGCACAGGGGACAACTGGGCAAAATTCAACATACTCATCCCAGAGACCTTTAATCACTGTGTAATATTGATTAATTGACTTTGTTCCCTGTTTGCAAGCCAATATGTCATCTTCTAAGTTTGATATTCTCATGGCATTTGGTTGTCCAAAACGCCTCTTTAACTCTTCCCATAGTGTTTTACAGTTACTGTGATTCAGAACAGCCCTTCTCAATTCCTTGGTCATTGAGTTCTGAATCCAGCATAGCACCACTGTGTTACAAGCATCCCATATTCCAAACAAGTCTGAATCCCTAGGAGGTGTGGGAACAGACCCATCTAAGAAACCCAGTTTGTTCTTTGTCTTAAGAACAACTTGCATAGATCTACTCCACATTGTGTAATTAGTACCATCAAACAGTTCAGCAACCAAAGATTGAGCCATATTCTCGTTTGGATTCAGGTAGAAAGGATTACCAAAGGTTATGACCTCTGGCTGTTGTTGTTGCTGCTGTCGTCCAAAGGAGCCAAACTGAACTCCACTGATAGAAGAAGCACCTGCGTTGCCATTGTTGTCGTTGGTGCCTCGTCCTTGACCACCAGGCTGCGGTGTTGTTTGTTCTCCTGACATTGTGCTGCGCAGCCACAAACCCTAGAGTCTGGGTTGCTCTGATACCATGTAAACTTTGTAGGAACAAGAGATTTTGGAGGAGAAGCTCAGCTGTAACCTGAGCTCCTTGTAGCTTTTATAGCTACGGTTGCAATTAACAGAAATGCAATACGTGTCCTTACATGATTGGCTATAGTTTTAAATAAACAGTAATCAATAACGGCTAATAGAAATAAACTTAAACGCTGCCGTTTCCTTTACTTCACTTCACTCTTCATGGAACGCCGTCGTCTTCTTCTCTTCTTTAACAACGGCTCCTCTTCATCCAGAACGACATCGTTCCAGCTTCACTTCTTCAATCCGCAACTCTTCAGGATTCCAACTTCATCTGCAGCCTCTTCTGCAACTTCCTCTGCAACTTCGATTCTGTCAGCCCATGATATGTTTTAGCAGCAAGTTGAGGCTTTTGTCTAAGACTGCATGAACTCATCACTCATCTAATCGTGGGATGATTCAGGCTTCGCAACTGAGTTTGTATATCTAATTCGAACAGCAAAACAACGAATCTCGATCAGGATTCGTTGTAACAAGCATATTGGTATTGGATCAATATTGGATTATTTCCAGTCTTTCTTTTCTTGGAAGTGATTCACTTAGGAAGCAGTTCTATATTATACCTTTGGGTCTTGTAAGCTTTTCTGTATGGTTCCTGAGAAACTGCAGTGCTCTGGGGATTTGCCCATTTTGTCCAGGTTTCTGTCTCAGACTGGTCTGGTCTCAATCGAACACCAAATGCAAGAAATGGACCTTGTGCCAAAGGATCGAAAAGACGAGTGAATAACGCGAAAGATGAAAGTTCTATGGCGTCCTTACCGTTCTTGGTCAGAGGGAAAGCTTGTACTCGGGACTCCATTTTGATTGAATTGGAAGACACGGTTACAAATGATCAATTACAACTATATTGACGCGGAAAGAACTGAGACGAAAAGATGAAGCGAACCGGCATTGGCTCCCCAAGCATCATGCAGTCAAGTCACTCTTCCCTTCCCTTGTTCTCCTTATTGTCGTGCTTTCTTTTCTTGGCCTTGAGGAAGCTGAAACATGAACAGCAGGGGAAATTGAACAGGAGCTTCATCTCTTTTGCCACGTTCTGGTGGCTGGCTGGCCTTGAACGTTTGAGGGGAGAAGCCCCATTTTGCAGTGTGTGTTTTAACTTTTAACAGAGCTGGTTGTTTATTGTGTGTACATTTAGTCTTTCTTGACCAGGCTTTCTGGGATGCTATATTGAGATTCCTCTCATTTGTACAGATAGACAGATGGGTCGATGCCCAACTTGTGCAATTCTTTGCTTCTGATGGAGAACAGTTGATCACAAGGTTGAATTAATCAAGTTTTTTTTTGTGGTAGCTTCCTCTTGGCAAATTCGTTCTAGGCCCGTTTAGGCAAAGCAAAGGTTAAGGGTTTTGTATTAATTGGGGATATCAAGAATGGAAACAAAGAAAGGTTTAGTTTGAGAATCGAAACCGAGTCAAATTAAATTCAGTTTCGTGGAGATAAAATCATTGCACACTTTTGTTGGCAAATGCAATATCGCACATTTTAGATTCATCATAATCATACACTTTGTCATACATTGGCGAGCGATAAAAGGATAACGACGTCATTAATATGCGGATATAATAAAAATTTGGCAATTAATAAGGCGAGTTTTAAAATAATTAAAGAGATAGCAAAATATATTACCACGTATTTTTAGAAGGAACACATTATATATATAAAAAAAAGAGGTGCTATAAATGTTTGATTGTCAAGTAGAAGCATTTTTTTCTATCTGTCGCTTTATATATTGTGTTTCGACTCGTAAGAGTAAGAAATCTATTTGAGTGTTTTTTCTTAGAGGTTGGCTAGAGCCTAGACCCTAGAGATATGGTTCAAGCCGCCAAACTACATCTACACCATTGCTAAAGCCTAAAACAAAGATTCTTTTTATATATATTACTTCATGTTGGTTAATTTCATTGCTCATTTTGCCACTCTTTGTTAAAAATCGAGGCACTAAATCTAAGTTTGTGTCAATCACTTCTCCATTTGATAGAGCACTCAAACCCTATACACCCTCCAAGTTCTAATAGCACGAGGGATACAATAGTTTTGAAAAATTCGTACTTTGGATGGAAACTACAAACCCTTGTGATCTATAATTCAAGTTATATGAATGAAAAATGACTCGTGATTTTTCAAATTACATTTTGTATCCAATTTCAATGAATCTACCAAAATGGTGGATTGGTTTCAACCAAAACGGGAAGTGCAAATTATCGTCACGGAAATAAAATTAAAGCACCGTCTGAAATCAACAAAGAGTTTGCTTATATACTGAGAATGTTGATTGAAATCTAAAATCTAAAATTTTGATTCGTGATACATTCGTACAATTTTATGCGTAGGTCTTATAAATCGCTTATAAAAGATTGAATAATTTTTGAAAAAATAATTAATATCGGATTATACACTTTTTTTTTTTTGCGGAGACATTAATATAACAATTTCATTAACTCTCCTACACATCTAATGAAAATAGGCAACTAGAAGGCTGGTCGTAAAGTAATTAGAAATAGAAAAATAAGAATCCTCGTTTTCGGAAGAAACGTAAATTTTGATTGTCTGAAAAAGAAAAAGAGACGTCATAAATATTCGATTATCAATAAAAGGAATGATTTTTTTTCTTTCATCCCCCCCCCCTCCTTCCTTCTCCCGCTCACTCGCTCATCTTTATTTATTTTGCAGCGAACTTCGAGAACAAAAAGTATATTTCAAGAATCAAGATACTTCTCGAGGGCTCTGCTTTTACCCGAAGTTAACGTTCTTTGCCGCGACAGATAGATATCGAATTCAAGTAAGATATCTACTCCTAGATCTCACTTCTCGTCTCGTAATACTCTTTACTTTCGACACTCTAAATTCCATTTCCAACTCAATCACCTCCTAAAGCCTATAGAAGTTCGTTTTTCTAATCTCACTTTTTCTGTTGATATCTTTGTTCATTTGCGCCGTTTCTTCTTGATAGATTGTATGATTCTTGCAAAACATTGATGCCTTTTATGACATTTCTATGGATAAAGGGAGGCGTAAAGATCAATGTTTTGCTCACTCTTGCTAGAGATGAGAGAGCGTTGGCTGTTTCCAGTTCCAGGTGGAGGCAAAATCTAACCACCCGTAACTGGCCACAAGATTGGGCTTTTCTTAGATCCACCATCGAAAGTTCAGCCCATGATACTGCTATTTTTTGGTGGGGCCTTGTTTGTAGATGAGTTGGACCGGTTCTCCCCAAAACCTTTATCCATTCTATACTCTGTTGTCTATAGAGCTAAATCTAACATAAATAAAAAGCTTTAACCAAAGTTTTCTTTTTACATAATTTTATGTTTGTTGGTAGATATATTGAGGTGGTCAGTAGCGGAGTTAGGATTGAAAACTACCTATGTCCTTTTTCCAAAATAAAAAACGAATAAATAGTTTTTTTTATATAAGATTGATAAATAATTGAGTTATTATTATATATTAAATATAATTAAAAATAATAATATTCAAATAATTCAGTCATTAATATATAAGAATAACCGACTAATACAATTATTCTTTTCATAAACAACCTCGATGCTTTTTTTTTAAATTTTGAAAGAAGCGCAACCTATATTCATTGTATAAGGATGCATTCCAATTGAGAATTTCATTTACAGTGTAATAATTTAATTTTGTGTCAATCTATGAAATATAAGTGAGTTATAGTGTATACCAATAAATGATATTTCGTATATACTGATGCCGAACACAATATTAGAAATTGGAATATCAAATTTATTTTAGATTTGAGATTGAGTTTATGATGTTATTTGATATTTGGTACTGAGATACCAATATCGTACCGATTTGAACATCTAGACATAAACATACATAAGGGTATATAATTTTCCCCCCAAAATTTATCTAAGTCCCAAGGCTCACTACAGTGGCCCTGCCTATGAAGGTGGTGACCAAGGTTGTCAATCCGCGGGTTGACCCGGGATGGCCCGGACTCGCTCATGAAAATAGGCTAGAACAATCTATTTGTGAGTTAGCCCGGAAATGGTCAAACCCAGAAAAATTTGGTCAAACCTGAAAAACCCGGGCGGTTGGCCATCCGAACTGGTCAGCGGGCTCTCATTTCGAAGTGTTGTTGAATTTTTACTATGTTGAATTTAAGTTGATGTAATTTACGTGTGTTGGAGTTTAAGTAGTGTTGTATTTTTTATATGTTGGATTCAAGTTAACTATAATATAATTACTCTTTTCATATTTCCGGGCTAAACCGGTCTAAATCGGGTTAAAACGGACGACCCATCAACCATTAACCCACTAGCTCGATCGGGTCCAGATCGACCCGCGAGTCGACAACCTTGGTGGTGACTCATTTGGTTGTTCGTAAACCTCTATTTTTGTCGGCTAGCATAAGAGGTTCAACTTTGTGTAATTGTGTCTTGTAGGTTCTCTTGCTGAAGTTCAGCCTTAATTTCAACTCTTTGTATTGTTCTGACTTCATTTCTATTTTCAATAAAAACATTCAGCTAACTTTCCCCCTACAAAAAAGATAGTAATAAACATTCATCATTCGAACTCGTACCTGTACTAATTTTTTTTATATTAAATTTGTCCTAATACCAGACCAAATATGAGCAATTAAGATACCCTACCCAACATATTAGTGATCCTCTGAGTACTTACAAATTACAATATGAATTTATCATAGATAGAAAAACCGTTACGGAGGTGGTAATATCAGTAAAAGTAAAAATAGTGAAATTGTAATTTAATCGTGGTTCAACCATTGGTTATCGTTTTAGACTCGTCTCGGTCTGCCGGTAATTTTACAAACACCAGAATTTACCGCCATATTTTGACTCATTTTCTTGAAAGTTCGCCCACAATTTCCGTACTGCCACCTGTCTAAGGAAAAACAAAAAAAAATCCTTTCGCCGGCAAGGGTGGTTTACAGAAAACACAGACACTTACTTCCTTACATGGCAGGCCAAGCACGCTTCCCCAGGCGGCTCCCCGGCCACTCTCCTCCGCCAGCGTGGCACCGTCCGTTTCCATTATTCCAAAATCACTTACTACTGCACCTATATATATGGAATCCGTTCTTGTTTCTTTGCTCTCGCTTTCTCCAAATCCGCCATTTTCGTCAGTTCCCTCTGTTTTTCTCTGCATGCGCGTCACAGCTTATTTCAGATTTTCTTTCACGCTTTCGTTCTCACCTCATCAAGCATTCTTCCCGTTTTCTGAATTCCGATCTTGGACTGTGATTGCAGGGAGACAAGAAGGATTTCTGACGATTCGGAGGAGGTTACGAGAAGCGCGAGACGAACGATGGCGGAGAATCGGCGGGATGCACAGAAGATGTTAGTTAAATTGCCTCACTGAACTTTTCCAGTTTGCTTAGCTCATTCTCTCCCCAAACTTAGCTTTTCTGTCAATTCAATGGTTGGCGATGATAATCGTGGTGTTTTCTTCGTCTTGTTTGACGGATTTGGTGGCGCAGGTTCGATAAGTACTTGCTGGATTACATGGTGAAGCGGAACATGCACGAGACCGCCGCGCACTTCAGAGTCGAGAGCAACGTTCCTCAGGCGGAAGTCCGTAAGTATTAGCTTTCATCACATGATTTGAGAGTAACCTCTCTTCTTTGCTGCTTGCCGATTCATCTTAGTAAAGAGCTCAATCTTGCATCTACTCGATTCAATTCTGATATAGGTTAATTGATCCTAATAGTTTGAGTTCTTCAATGGTCCGAATATGCTCAATGATCTTATGCCATTATCTTTCTTGCTGATTGCATTGTCTAATTAGTCTTGGGTTCATTTGCTGATTTAATTCTTGGGGGTGATCTTGATGATTTGAGTTGCTGATCTTGATTTTGTGTTGCATGATTAGTAGGAGCTAGCTAGCAAGTACGAACATTCACTAATCGATTTAAAGATTAATGATAGTTTAGTTCCACGTGAGTCCCACCGTTATTTGATACTTAATGACCCCTTAATTAGCTACATGGTCTCGGTCAACGAATCGCTCGTACCTTCCACTAATCTTTTCAACCGTGAATGTCTAATGGTCTAACGAAACAAAAGATGTCACGTTAATGGACTGCCCATATTTTCTTCTATATGCATAATCGATATTTCTCTCTGTTGGGTTGCCGGACTTTGGATTATAAAATATAGCGGTGGAAAATTACTTTTTGGTCATCATTATTATCTAACATAAAGTTTCTCTCCCCCGTTTTTCTTTGTTTTGAAGATACTGATACGGAAGAAGGGTTTTTGCACGAATGGTGGACAATATTGCATGACATGATGACCTCTAGGGAGGGTATGAGTAGAGAGGTCCCGCCACCGCCACCGCCAATGTTCAATGTACCGGTGATCATTCTGAAATACCCTTTTATATTTAATTATGATACATAGACTAATGACCAAATGATGCATAAGTTGGTGTTAAGAGAGCTCTGTTCTTTTGTTCAGACTCATCAGCTAATGACACAGGATGAACTGCGGAGGATGCAGATAACTCAGGCAGTATTCGCTACGAATCAACAACAGAGGCTGCTACCGACGACGATGCAGTTGCGTGGTGTTGTTGGTGGAACCAGCTTAGTGAGTGGTATGCCTGCTACAGCAGGGCAGATGCCAATCAGGCCGACTAGTCACCCTCAGGAGTATGGAAGGATGTTTAATGAACGACAACAGCTTCATAATCTCAATCGGCCTCCTGTTGGAAACATGCTCTCCAATCCTCAACATACTGTTGATATCCAGCCTCAACTGAATCTGCCCACATCACAGGCTGCTGCTGCTGCGCACAGTTCAGCTTCTCCAAGGTATATTTACTTCTGTGATTATTGACATGATTAAAGTTTGTTAATCGTTGAGTTCAATTATCTCCTGGCTGATTACATTATTGATGTATAATGCAGCTACCTGCAGAAGCAACAGGTTCAGAACCCAATTCTGCATCGAGAAATGGCGGTATGTAACATCATCCATTAATGAGTCAGGTCTTTAGTATTAATGAGCTACTATCACTGTTAGCTAATTTGAGTCATTTGCCAATTGTTCAGAAAGATGAGCAAGGGATCAGAATTGGTAACAGTAGTAACATGGTGGACAATGGCACCAACGGAGGAGCAGCTTTAGGCAGAGGTGGCCCTGAATTTGTATCTGATTCTGATGCAGGTAAAAGATGAATAAGCTTCAAACCTGTTGGTGTCTCTCTAGAGTTGCAAGCAAACAACTTAATGTTAACATCTGGATAATTTTTAAGGGACGATTCCAATGCCGCCAGAAGGATGGCTGACGAACTTTCTGATGAACACCCAAGAGTTTCCTCCTGGTTTCCTTTCAGATAAGAACCAGCAAGGTCAACAGAAGCCACCGGATCAACGTTCACCGGCTGCAGAAGGAACTACTGCTGCTGGGCCTGGAACTTCTGTGCACACCAACATGAGAGATTTGAAAGACTCCAAACTGGAGAGGAATGAAATGGTAAGCCCATAGCAGAAGAAAGGTAAAATCCAATAATATTTCAGGTTGAGAATGAAGTGTTTTGTAAGTATGACAATTGTCTGATAACCAATTGGTTTGAACTAAGACGACTGAAAAAAATGGAGAGTCTGAGAACAAAGACCGAGATCCAGGTGTTGAAAAAATGCCAGTTTCTTTCCCGACATTGGTATAGATTAATATATGCAAGCTATTGTATCCACTTTATGTTCCCATCTATGATTGGAAAACATCCACATTGTGCAGGATCTTGGAGAACCAGAATCTGAATATAAGTTCATGCAACCTTTCTTGTGTGCTGATGATGATGAAAATGCTAATGAAGAAGGCATTCGATTGATTGAAGGACATGATGAAGGTAAGCATCATTGAGTTTACAAAACAAACACCAGGCCTCTTGGTTTCCAAGTCTCTGTTCATGTGTAGATAAGTCAGGTATTTGTTCTTACTTTCTTCACAGCGCACTATCCTCGAGCAACCTACCATGCAATACAACCAGTTAGAAGTCTGAAAATGGGCAGAAACAAGATGCAGTGCTGCCATTTCTCATCGAACGGCAAGTCGTTGGTCACCTCGGGATATGAGAAGAAGGTGAATATATATATTATCATTCATCTATGGAGGTTTCTTTCAAACCCCTTTCTGTTTCACACTTGCATTGTTTTGACAGGTCGGGATCTGGAAGACACACGGTTATAGTTTCTTTTTTATAAAGACACACGATTATAGTTACACATGGACTTCAGCTGGACATTCAGACCTCGTCACGGATATTCGTTTCCAACCAAGTACAACTGTCTTTGCCACATCGTCCTTTGATAAGACCGTCCAAATATGGGATGCAGAAACAGTAATACATCTCCTCCCCACCTTAAACCTGATACACTAGCTTACTTCCAAGTGTTCTTTCTAATGACTTGTTATCCACTGCAGCCAAGCAGGTCACTCTCCCAGCTCCATGGACATGGCGAGCAGGTACTTTCACTCGATTTCCACCCAAGACAGATCGATCGTCTTTGCTCAAGTGACCGCAATGGCAAGATTCGATTGTGGAATGTGAGCCAAGCTCGTCCTCTTAAAGTTTCCAAGGTCCAGCCCCCAACTCTTCTAAATACATGATCCCGTCCCTTAAAAATGCTCAACTTGGGTAACTTGTGTCTGACGCAAGCCTCAATCTGTGGCATTGCACTTGCAGGGAGCTACGGCGCAAGTCAGATTCCAGCCCCAATCAGGAAAGTTACTAGCTCTCGCGTCTGGGAATACTGTCTCCATAGTTGACTCGGAGACTTACGCTATCCAATTCACCTTGAAGGTAAAAAAAAAACTGATAAAACCTTTTGAATTATCCATTCTTTTTACTCCTCGTCAATTTTCATTACCACCTGTTTGAACTCAGAAGGACTCTTGCTTTACTGTTACCGGAATTCAGGACCATGTAAACGACGTTCGGTCCATCTGCTGGGATTCTACCGGGGAGCACATTGCTTCTGTGAGCGAAGAGAGCGCCCGAGTTTGGTCGCTAGCCGGCGGCGGGAAGTGTATGCACAAGCTGATGTCGCATGGCAGTAACTTCCACTCCTGCAGTTTTCATCCTCGCGTTTCGCAAGCCCTGTTGGTTGGTGGTTACAAGGTAAAAAAAAGAGTTAAAACACAACTCCTTTTTACCCCCCACAGAGTGGACTTTCACCAAGTGGTTTTACTTTTGGTTTTGGCCTGGATTGATGCCACAGAAACTTGTGTACTGGAGTGCTAATCAGAGGTGGTCGACTGAAGCTCACAAAGGGATCATAGCTGCAATGGCGAGTTCTCAGACAACCGGATTGATAGCGTCTGCAAGCCATGATGGGTCTGTCAAGCTCTGGAAGTGAGGACTAATTTTTGACAATGGATTTTTCTCCTGAACATGGGAGTTCTATACAATTCATACAGCAGCTGACAATTAGAGCTACAGAAACATTTTTTGACCAATCTATAGAGTTGAGCAGCAACAGGCAGTTACTGTTTTTTTTTTTTTTTTTTTGTTCTGCACATTCCTGGATTCTTGTTGAACATTTTTCTGCTGGTGTTCCCTAAACTGGGGTTACATCCGAACAATCTCTGCTGTTAACAGTTTGCAGATAGTTGGAATTATTGCCTCCATGCCATCGTTGTGGACTCGTCGTCATCGCCTGTGATCCTGCAGGCACTATGAACAGATCCGCGACATGGTACACAGGAGTACCATACCATCAATTTTTATTTTACTCAGGATCAAGAGAAGGGAATGAATTTGGTGCTTTTTATAGTACACTTTGTTCAGCTGCCAGGGTACAGACCAATTCTCCCTCTGCACAAAATCAGAGATGATACAAAATGGAGATTACAGTCTCTTCTTCATTTCCACAGTTCCTCCATTGGAATGCCACGCTCACGAGCAACGTCCCTGAACTGTCTCATTTTCTGCACTGCAACGACTGTTGCTCTAGCATTGTTGAGGGCATTGTTACTTCCGAGCTGCTTTCCCAATGCATTCTCCACACCGGCCATTTCGAGCACGATTCTCACTGCACCTCCGGCAATCACTCCTGTACCGGGGGAGGCCGGCCTTAGCATCACATTTGCTGCTCCGTATTTCCCATCGGATCTGAATATTAAACATTAATGGCGAGTTTTGAGACTGTCTATAGAGAAGTACTGTTTTTCATCACAATTGCAGAGCATAGCCACTGACATATGATATGATAGACAATCAACATCCTGTAGCAGTAACAGCTTAATCCCTTAAGACATATAGTTTTTAACTCGTGATCTGTGATTATAAGATCATAAGAACTCATCATCGGGTCACCTCTCCAGACAAACATTCCCATTCATGAACATTGGTAATCTTCTATACACGGGATTAATGTCACAAGGTAGAATCAAACTGCACCAAAGCAGATAACTTTGGTTTTTGTTAGATACCAGTTTGGTCACTCAAACCGCCTTGTTGTATCACATTGGACACTGAAACTGGACATCGAGACATGTACAGAAGCACTAAACTCATCGCGATAAATCACAGTCAGCATTTGCATTTCCTCCATCAGCATTTACCATTATGTTAGCTGATATGGCAGCCACTGTAACTGGAAAGACCAATCGCGACTTATCGGGACGAGTTCGATGCTTTAGTTGTCACACTACTAAGTTCAATGTTCAATCTGTCATACTATAGCTATTTCTAAACCAAATGGGTGTTCTTTATGAGTTCTGAATCCCTTATAGGGCCAATTCAAGCTCCTACCAAGAGCCATAAAGCACCACATACTACTTCAGCTTAGAGACACTAACTTCAGAGAAAAACCTGACGAAATGAAACCTAAAAAAAACAGTTACCTGTGAGGGAAAGTGGAGTATTTGGTCAAAGGCACAGTGATGATGTTCCTCCTGGCATTAATGGCGGATTTCTGCACAGCGCCGATCACTTCCTTAGCCTTCCCAACCCCAACCCCGACCTGCCCTTGCTTATCCCCAACCACCACAATCGCCCTGAAGTGCAATTGCTTCCCTCCTTTCACCACTTTCGTCACCCTCCGCACCTGAATCACTCGCTCCTCGAACCCGTCTCTGATCTTATCCTTCTTCACCTTCCCAAACGCCGTCATCTTCCTCGCCTTCGAATCCATCACGTAGATGTCCTTGCCCAGATAGCTCTCCCCGCTGTACGCCGGCCCGTAGAGCTCCTCGTAGGCGGCGGCGATTTCATCCTCGGTCTCCGGCGGGCCCTCGTCGAAGTACGGCGGGGCGATGAACCCTTCCGGCGGGGTAGGAGGATCGAAGACAATTTCCTCCTCGGATGCGAATTCGTCGTCGAAGAATGAAGTGTCGATTTCGCCCGGATTGGAGCGAGGAGCGGTAATCGTCGTCGTCGTGCCGTTGGAGGAGAGGGACAGGCGGGAGAGGGAGGAGAGAAAGAGCTTACTGTTGGCGGGTTTGTTGAGGAGGAAGAAACGGGGAGTTGGGTTGTGGAGAGAAATGGAAGAGACGGCGGAGGAGGAGGAGGAGGAGGAGGATAGTGTCAGCGTCGTTGCCGCCATTGTTGCGGATCGCGCGAGCTTGGGTTGGGAGGAGGGAAGGAAGAAGAAATGGTTATCGGGAAATTTGGGTTTTGGATAAAAGGGGATTGCGAACGAACGGGAAAGGAACCAGTAAACCAGATAATCGGGTTTTGGGCTTGGAGCGATTAATGGGCCGTGACATGGGCTCATGGGTCCCGGATGCTTCTTCTTCATTCTATTTCTTGTGTTTAAGTAGTTCGATAAGTACGGCTAATGATACATCTATTTCATCTCTATGTTAATGTCAATGAATGAGAAATCATAATCAGATTTTCTCATTGGAGAAACTGGGGTTGTCTTTTTTACATAGTAAAGTAATCATTATACTTCGACTTGTCGACTCATTCATGTTCTTGGAGAGTTTCTCCATCATAATCATTACACTTCAGCCACAACATTGGTGATGCTCACAGTGAGGCTAAATTTCAGGTTGTTGACCATTGAACAAGTCATTGATTACTAATCCGGCATGTGCTACTCAAGCAGAGCACCAACTGACAAAGACGGAATCGAATACCCAATCTCTCGTGCATCGATACATCTCGCCACCAACTGAGTCGATCCTCTTTCGTCTTCCATACAGTTTAATTGTAGTACCAAACAAAATAGTTAATTACGACACTAAAGAGTAAGAAATCAATCATGCGAACAAGACTTAGTCTAATGATATACTTCCACAAGTCTTGAATCTAGAGGTTCATATTTAAATTCGTTAAGTTTCACTTTATAATGAAGGAAGAAGAAATGGTTATCGGGAAATTTGGGTTTTGGACAAAAGGGGATTGCTAACAAACGGGCAAGGAGCCTGGTAATAGGGTTTTGGGCTTGGAACCATTGATGGGTCATGATATTGGCCTTATGGGTTTGTAGATCCAAAGCGAAATGAGCCGAAAGCCTAGTATCGTCGTGGTTTGGGAATTGGGACGTTTTTTTACTTTCTTTTTAATGCTTTTTGACAATTTTTCTTCATACTTTTGTCACTAGACGTCTAGACCTCTTGTACTTTGAAGAAAGTAACTGTCTCATCTAATCCGTTATTTATCAATACTTCATGGCAATCAAATCAATTCATTCATATTTTCAAATGATTGGGTACATTCTCAATAATTTATTAAAGAGTCAATAATAATCTTTGTACTACTTGATAATCGTGACATTGATAGGCAAAGGCTAGCATACACCCACATTCGCACCTATTATTTGTACTTTGATATATTTCGATGAATCAAAATTAATTGTCAGTTATTATTTTAAGATTTAACGAATCTCGTGGTTTGTGTTGGAAAATTAGGGGTTGAGATTCACCCATTAGGTTAGGGTATAGTATCATGCCACAAACTCCAGTTAATTTATGATCTAAATAGCAAAGCTCAACGAGCATACGAAAAGTTAGCGTACCAACATTGATAATAATTAATTCATATGTATTTCTGTTGATCGCGTTATCCTAAGATACTAATGTCTATATTTCATATTACAAAAGAATGCATACCTATTGTTAGCACAAATTGCTTAAAAGTTATTCATAAAGCCAGTAGTAATTGCAATAGGAAAATTGGGCAGCTATCATGATATCCATATTCGCTTTGTGACTGATCGGTTTCAGGTTGGATTATTTATTGTGGTGCTTAATTTAAGTATAATTATATGTGATTTAGACAAAACTAAACGCAAAATAGGGCATATCAAAACAAACTGAATCGAAAAAAATTAGTCATACCCGTCCGTCATATTTAGGGATCGTTTGAAAGTTGCGATTGTTCTGATGAGATTGTTACTAACTTACTATACATGTAATGTTTAGAATGTATGATTTTTTATTTATTTTTTTACCGATAATAATACATGAATTGTTTATGTGATGTGACAGAAACTATATATCACTCAAAATGAGTGATTGTTATATCTCAGCTTGTAGTTGTAATTGTTGAGTTGAGATTGTTTTGTCTCAACTTTTAGCTGATGTGTCATACACAATCACATATACCAGGTATTGTATTTTACACTATATCAAATTTTAAAATACATATACTCACAGCTATTTAACAATCATAACTTCCAAACCACCGATATTACTCGCCAAAACATAAAGATAAAATGAGTCCTAACATTTTCTTTCCATTAATTAAACATCGACGGTGGCATTTTTTCAAGTTCTCCCATTCCCCATAAACCATATCGTATCCCACTCTTATCAACAACTCTAGAGGAACATACAAGTGTTGACCACGTCCCCACGCCCCACACCGCCACCGACGTAACCCTCTCACCACGTGTCACTACCATCCCCCACGTGTCAACAGTACAAGCTGCCACCGCCTGGTCCGTCTTCCTCCATATATCCTGCATGCAAAAAACAGCAAAGAGGATCCCACTCAAAGCAAAACAAAAGCCATTGCAAGAAATTAAAGCAGCAACCAAACAACAACAACGTACCAGAAAAAAGGCGAAAAGAAAATTCTCTCAACTATAGTAATGGCTGGCTTATCATCGATGACGAGAAGCGCGGCGTTCTGCCTCTCTCGGGCTTTCCCGAGAAACCAACCGTCTGCAAACTCCGGCCTCTTCCTCCGCCGCCGCGTCTCCTTCTCCTCCGCCGCCTCCAAATCCAATACTTACAACGAGGTATAATTGATATTCACTTACGCTGATCTGCCTAATCATCGTATTTTGTTCTTTCTTCTTTCAGTTGAGCAACTTTCGTTATTAGTTATAACCGTCCGTCATTATTTTCTCCCTCTAGGGCTGGAACGCGGCGGACCATGACAAGAACCGGGACAAGGCTGAGAAGGCCAAGGACCGGGCCGACGACCTGACCGGGAAGGCCAAGGACCGGGCCGAGGAAATGAAGGGCAGCGCCAAGGACTACGCCCGCGACACCAAGGAGACCGCGAAGGAGGCGTCTCGCGCAGCGGCCGAGAAGGCGAAGGAAGGCGCGTACAAGGCGGGCGAGGCGGCGGAAGGCACGAAGGAGCGGGCGAAGGAGTACGCTTACGAGGCGAAGGAGAAGGCGAAGGAAGGCGCCAACAAGGCCGCGGAGGCGGCTGAGGGAACGAAGGAGCGGGCGAAGGACTACGCCTACGAGGCCAAGGAGCGGGCGAAGGAAGGCGGGGAGAGGGCGAAGGAGACGGCGTACGAGGCGAAGGAGCGTGCGAAGGGGACAGCGGAGAGCGTCGGGGAGAAGGCGAAGGAGACGGTGAAGGGGGTGTGGGAGGCGGCGAAGGACACGACGAACAAGATCAAGGAGACGGTGGTCGGGAAGGGGGATGATGAGGATGGTGATTTGAAGAGGAGTAGTGAGGATGATAAGAGAGGGTGGAAGACTATGGACGGTGACGTGGTGGACATGAGGAGGCGGGCCGGCGGCGAGGCCAAGAACAATAGGGATTTCTGATGGGCTTGGCCGTTTGAATGTTGTGGTTTTGGGTTTCAAGGGTTTGGATGGGCTTTTTGGGAGGGGGATTTGAATAACATGGTGAGTGGTTGGGTAAATGTTAGTGGCGGTTTGCCGGGCCACACCCTTCAATAATGTGTAATGGTTTGGGCAAACGGAAGATGGAGAAGTCTTGTTATTTTGCTTATTTCATGAGATCTTCAATCAAGTGTTTGTATCTTGTTTTACTGCGTAGTGCAAGCTTGTTACATAATCGTTGATTGTTTGACATTTTATTTTGTGTGTTTGTAGCGTGACATAATAGTTGATCGTGTGTTTCACATCTTAAATTCGTTGCGAAAACATCTGGGATATATTTTGCATGCATTCTCTTATGACGTAGTCCTAGTGCAATTGTAACAACCATGAAAACTCGATATCCAACCATGGTTTTGCATGCATTCTCTTATGACGTAGTCCTAGTGCAATTGTAACAACCATGAAAACTCGATATCCAACCATGGGTCGACGTACACGTATAGGATAAACCTTTGCTAGAGTGAACAGTTATTAGCTTTGGTTTAATCTATAGATTGGCATATTTTGTACACAGTTCAGCAAGAGAAGCGACAAATTGGTTGATGTTCCAGGTCGAGGTAGAGGTACAACAAATATAATGTCGTAGCGAGAGCCTGAGGAGCAAGTTGTGTGGCTAGGCCCAGCCTATAGCCGGCCCAAATCGACCACTACATGCGGTTTGGTCTGGCGGTCCAAAAGCAAAAGACTAGGCCCACCGACCGATCAGCTCCACCGGCTTGACCCTTCAGAAGCAAAATTTAACGCGGAGAAACAGATGTAGTGGCTGGTTAGACATGGGCGATAATCGAGGTGCGGATCAGGTTAGATAATATTTGTACGTACTTCAAAACAAAGAAATATAACATCTGAAATATTTCCAAAACAACAGCGAAACGGAGAGAACCGATTCAACAATAAAGTCTAGGTATTGTAAAAGATAATAAGCATAATTAAAACGACTTAGCACTTCATCGGGGCCAACTACTTGTTCCTATAGATAAAGCATTTAAACATGTACGATCGGTGGGTCACATTTTGCAAGCTATCGGGTACAAAGAAAGGGCCTTTCGAGCATGTACGATCGGTGGGTCACATTTTGCAAGCTATCGGGTACAAAGAAAGGGCCTTTCGAGCCACCAAATGGACTACCATGTTGCTACGCCGACCAACGAACCGAACACTAAACCCGTCACTCTCGGCTAGGTAGAGCAACACCTCACGGGGTCTCTAATGCCTTTTATTATTGGAAGTTTGACTATTAGACTGGCCACAAAGAGGCAGGTGGACCTTATAAAACGCACAGCATCCACTCGAGGGAAGGTAATGGAGTAGTTAATTTGCTTGGAAGTGAAGGGTTGACCAAAACGATCGTGGCGATGGCGGGGAGTACATAAAACGACAGAACCAAGAAAAAGAGAAAAAATCAAAAAACCCCATTACGATTTCGTCTCTCCATCAATTGATTCTTGGCTTGCTCGCCATGATGACGTGGAGTGGACAGGATCGGACGTGGACGTGTCAAAGTACGTGTCACCATAATAAATTAATAATCAAACATAATTATGACTCAGATTATTGTTCTCTGTACACATCGACCGCACCATGATTGCTTCTTTTATCGTTTTGTGTCGTCAAACTAGATGTCGACTTCTCCTTGGTCCTTGGGAAAGCGGGTAATTATGGTCATGATTTGGTTGGGAAGGGTTATTGTATATGTGTGAATGATTATTTCATATGTGGTGGTGTGTGTTGGGTAGTGAATTGCTTAAGTGTGTTTGTAGATTAATTCTCATATATTATCACGATTTTGGCTAGTGCTAATTATATATAGTTTGGATATGGAACCGATTGGAACCAAACGAACCATCCTAATTTCATGACGGGTACACTGATTTACCTTTTTAACCACAAATATATTAAGAAAAATAATACTATAATGTAAATCGTGACCATTTAACTCTATTTCTAATGTTACTTTTACTTCCTCTTCTTTGTTTCCTAGCATGTTTGATGGATTTGCGCGAACCGTGACCCACTGCCACCCCTAATTACTAATATCGATTTTGATAAAATTTTGTGTAAACTTTTTTGCGAGACAGTATTGATGATATGTTAGAAGTTTTAGTGTTTGATGATTTACATGTCTTTTATTTTACAAGGAATGAACGAATAGTAACGGTTAACAACTAAACCGTAAATCACAAAAAATTTATAGTTCAACATTCGGTCTGGTCATGTTCTAAAAACAGAGCTCCTACCCCATTATTGCACCGGCCATCCCACATAGGTTGGGCTTCAGCCCACAAACATGGGCCTGAATCTTCCGTCACGAATGTATTGTGGACTCTAATTGATGATGATGACGACATCGACATATCAACAAACCCTAGCTTGCTATATATCTAGGGATCATCGTTAGTTCATTAGTCAGTAGTCACCAAGAAGTTAATAATTGGATTCTGATCAAATCCAGTCTCCTAACGGATTTGAATTTTTAAGGGCCCTCCTAATTATGAACTACTTAGGCAAAGAAAGTAGCACGCCACTATAGTCCAAATATGCTATGGACCTACGTTTTGAGTGGGAGGGAGCACAGCCCACAATATTGGAGGTACAAAGTACAAACCCTTAACACGATTATTTATAAAAGTCGATCTGCATTTGAAGATATGTAGGTTCAAAACTGCATGCCACTCGTAAGTTTAGGGTATGTTGTACACTAATATAATCTAACCTGATTTTGTTGTAGCTAAATCACGTAATTCGAATTTCATTAGACGCGAAGTCATCGTTCGCAACAATCTTAGACATTGGTTAATAAAGTATGGAAATGTGGGCTCCAATAAAGAAACAACACACCTCCCTTAATTGCAATAATACCAAAATTAAGCATCAAATTAACCAAAAGTGAATTCATATAAATTGACCACAAAGATGGGAAAGAAGACCAACAAACATACAACTAAATTAACAAATCCACCCCCTCCCCCCTCCAACATTACATTGTCAAATGTTATCTCCCTCTTTAATCCCACTATACCACCCCAATTATACCCCACCCCCACCAAAATCCCTTGTTTTTTTTCCCCAATAAAAAAACCAAGATTTTGGAAAACAAAGAAAAGAAAATCCACCCTGAAATCCTCTTCTCTTGAGGACTCACATATACCCAACCCCCAAAAACCCAAAACCAGAAATCATGATGCATACATATTTACACACATCTAGCTACCCCCAATTATGTTCTTACAATGTAAATAATAAAGTAGCAAAATTAAAAACTAGTCTTTTTTTTGTTTCTGACCTTAGTACTGGACATTCTCTTCTCTTCTTCTTCTTAACCCCAACTCGCCGACGAGATTGAAAGAGGATCCGAGGCTCCCTTCTCAGCCCAATATATATATATATATAAAGGAACTTCCTCAGCTGCTGATGAATCTCTCTGATCCAATCTCCTTCTCATCGTCCCTTCTCCTCTATCCCCAAGATTAGAAAAACCTAGATGAAAGATCCCACATAACCCTCCTTGAATCGTCCGCTCGTATGAATTTGTCAGGTATTCATGAATCCTCGTAATGACGAAACGACGAATCTTTCACCGCGTTAAGAAAGAAAATAGTGACCTAAAAAAAGAAAATGAAAAAGGTTTGGGCTAGATCAAGGAAGTCACGGAAGGTCCAATATTCCCCGGATCGTGCCACAGCGCGTTCCAGTAAGCCGACTGAGGATCCGACCCGATCTGCTCCACCACCACCACCTGCCCGGAATCGTTAAAACTCCACTCCTGCTGCCCGTTCTGCCCGTACTGCTCCGGCTTCACCCCGCTGCTCATTTGCAACCCCGCCGCGGCCTGGAAGTGCTGGTCGACCGAGCTCAGCCTCTTGTTGTTCGACGACGACGACGAGGAGGAAGAGAACTTGTTGTTGAGGGTGGACGCCAGCAGCGTCGCCATCGTCGGAGAAAGAATCGCCGAATTATCATTACTATTATTAGAAGCGCCGCCGCCGCCGAAAAAGGAACCCGCCGCCGCGGTGTAGTTGAAGGCGGCGCCGCCGCTGGACGCGAAGGAATTATTACTAGCCAGTTGGTCGTCGTACGGATGAGGAGGAGGAGGAGGGTTGTTGCTCTGCTTGCCGTAGAACAGTGGAGGAGGGTTATTCATCTGGTCGATGATTCGAAACTGCTGCTGGCCGTGGCTAGGGTTTTCCGCGGTTGTTGGTGGTGGGCGAGGAAGCTGGGCGATGTTATTGCTGCTATTCGTAACGACGGAGGAGGAGGAGGAGGAGGGGCGGTGCTTGAGGTGGCGCTTGTTCTTGCGGCAGCCGCCGCCGACGGGGACGTTGCGGAGGGTGCCGCCGCGGGTCCAGTAGCGCTTGCAGCCTTTGCAGAAGTGGCGGGGCTGGGAGAGGCTGTAGTTGTTGTAGTAGCAGAACTTGGTGTTGGCCGAGTCGCACCGCGGGCAACGCAGCGCCGCGGCGGCGGCGGCGGCCTGGTTGGGGTGGTGGTCTTGGTTAGTTTCCATGGTGGAGGAGGAGGAGGAGAGATTTGTTGTCGTGAAGCTGATGCATAAAAGGGTGGAGAATGGAGATAAGAAACTCGGAGGAGGAAGAGAGGGAGGGAGAAGAAGGGGAGATTCGGTTTCCAAGGGGAAGAGAACAAAGGAAAGGAAGAGCGAGGGGGGGGGGGGGGGGGGGGGGATGTGGACGTGTTTAAGTTGTATAGTGAAGGTGTTTTTGGAGGGTAATAATTGAAGTGTGGAGAATGAAAGTGAAAGTTAGGATGAATGGAAGAAAAAAGACAAGGGAATTTGTTGAGAAAAAATGGAGTAAACTTGTGACCATTCGTTGGTAGTTGAGGGTAGGGATGGCAATGGGTCGGGCTGGGTCGGGTTTTGCCAAACTCAAATCCAAATTCATGGGTTTATCCGTGAAAAAAACCGGGGTAAAATTCACTGGGTTTGAAAAACTCAAACCCAACCCAACCCGCTGGGTATCTATCGGTTCATGGGTACCCACGGGTTTTTGTCGTAAAAAATTTACAATAACAAGTTCTATCAAAATTAAAATCAAATATCAATCACTCAATACAAATTATCCATATATAAAACACCATTCTAGAAAATTCAAGCAAATCACAAATTAACTATACAAATTGTTCAACACTGTTAGGCCAAGCATTGAGCCACGAGGCCCATAGGCCCAAAGGCATTCAAGGCCCAAGCAAGGACAAGCGAGGCCCAAATAGAAGAAACCGACCAGAGGCGGTTCAACCCATCCATCAAGGGTGAACCGCCCGACACAACAGAAAGAGTACGGGCATAGAACCGCCCGACAATACGACTTTTACGTACGGAGTCTGACAAGGGGCAACGGAAAAGCCAGAGGCGTTCTAGACCGCCCGACACAGCATTTAATGCGCATAGCCCAGTCGAAACTAGTATAAATACCTCTCATAGGGACACATTGATGGTAACTTCTACCAACTCCATTCTCTCTCTTATTTACTTACTCTCCACTTCTCTCTCTAACTTAGGCATCGGAGGAGGTCCCAGGATCCCCCCTGAGGACCTTTCTGCAGGGTTTCGAAGACCGCCCTCGACCATCGAAGCCGCCCAAGGCCGGTAGAGTCTCACCAACCGCCTGGTACATTCCAGGCACAAACATTTTGGCGCCCACCGTGGGGCCCTACTACTTTGTGGCGAACAAGATGGGAGACGATTTCGAAACCCCCCTCAAGGGGATGACCGAAAACAACACCCTCCGAGGCTTATCACCGAGGGTTGAAGATGAGCCCGAGTTGGAGGAGGTGGTCAAGAACCAAGGGGTGCAAATCGCAAGCATGCAAGACAGCCTTTCCCAAATTCTCCAACTCCTGAAGACCCGAGACGACCCCGCCGAGGGCTCGAGGGGAAAGGCGCGCGACGAAAAACTGAAGGGCGCTCTCATCCTCGACAGCCCTGCTCGGACAGAAGGCGGAGGACTAGAGGCCGACGACCCGGACCTCAACTTTCTAGAGGAGCACTTGCGGTCAACCTTCGGGAAGCACAAAAGCCCGAACGTTCTGCAAAACCCTCTATCAAGGGAGCTCTTCAAGACTCCGGTCCCCCCGAACTTCTCCTCTCTGGGACTACCAACCTATGGTGGGACGTCCGATCCCGCCGATCACCTTTGCGCGTTCATGTTGAAAATGCAGCTCATCAACGCGACAGACTCGGATCTGTGTCGTGCGTTCCCGGTTACCTTCAGCGGTCAATGCCGAACTTGGTACACTTCCCTTCCGGAAGGGATCATAGAAAACTTTGAGCAGTTTGCGATGCTCTTCTCCACCAAGTTCGCGTCTCAACGGCGTCGCAAACTCACCGTCTCGGCACTCATAGGTTGCCGGCAAAGGAAGGAAGAGTCGCTTGCTGAGTTCTACGACCGATGGAACGCGATAGCTTGCGAAATAGACGGCATCTCCCCGGTCGTGGCCGCCGGAAACCTCCGAATCTCGACAACTAGTCTCGAGCTGAAAAGAACGTTGATAAAAAAGGAGGCAACCTTGGCGGCCTGGTCTGACTTAGACCAACTGGTACGACGAGCGATCTTGTTAGAGGAAGCGCTAGCCAACGACGACCGAGGCCAGCAAAGCCGTCCCAGAGGAGACGCCTCAGAGCGCGGAGAATCCCGAAGGGGAAGACGGTCCCCGGACCGCAGGTCGTACCGGAACCGGTACCCCGATAGAGAAGGAAGAAGGGATGTCCTCTCCACCGACAGAGAAAAAGGAAGGGAACGAAGGAAAGGTGGAAGGAAGCACGAGACGTCTTCCGCCCAGGAGCCGCAAGAAGGAAAAAAGTGGTGCGACTGGCACCAAATCACGACCCACGACACCGCGGAGTGTAGAGAGTTCAAGGCCACGCTCCGACATCTGGCCCCAGGGGACCTCCGAAGCAAGCTAGAAATGAGGCGGTCCCACAGAGAACACTCAGCAGAAGAGCGGGAGGAGTCCCCAAGTCCCGAGCAGGACAAGCCGAGACGCACAAGGAAGGAAAGATCAAGGTCCCGCTCTCGGAACAAGGTCGCCTCCCCGAGGCAGTCTCCTCCCTACAGAGCTCCCCGAAACGAAGATGATGGGATGGAAGTCATAACAATTGCTGGAGGACAAGCCGAGACCGCATCGCTCAATGTTTTAACGTGCAGCGGAGAGTCCCAACCGAGGTCGCCTTCCTACCGTCTGAGTTGGTCGACGAAGAAAACTCGGAAGACCCCTTGGTCATTTCCTTTCGAACCGCCAAGTTCAAAGTCACTAGAGCCCTGGTCGACAATGGGAGCTCGGCGGACATACTATTTTACTCAGCACTCAAAGGGATGAAAAAGAGCGTCCAAGATCTCAACCCTTCCACCACCAGCTTGGTAGGGTTCTCCGGCACCAAAGTCCGTGTCCTCGGCTCGATCACGCTCAAAGTCACCATAGGGGAAGGAGGAATCACAAAGACCAGACCCGTGGAGTTTCACGTGGCGGATTGTCCTTCGGCATATAATGCCATTCTTGGACGCGGCTTCCTGGCTTCGTTCGAGGCGGTTGCATCCACATGCCACCAGATGCTTAAGTTCCCAAGCGGAGGACAAACCGGACGCGTTCGAGGCAACCTACAAGAGGCTAGAGAATGCTACCAAGCCGCCATCGAGCACCTCGAGGTCGATCTGGTCGACACTAGAGGAGACGTCCCGAGACCGGAAGCGGTTGAAGGTGACGTGGCAGTCTCGCTAGATACAGAGCGGCCAGAGAGGACAGTACGTATCTCCGCACATCTCGCCCAAGAGGAGGCCCAGAAACTACTCGCACTCCTCAGAGAGTTCCAAGACCTCTTCGCGTGGGGTCCAGAAGACATGCCCGGAGTCCCCAGAAGGGTCTCCGAACACCGCCTCTCAGTCAAAGCCAGAGCGCGTCCCATACAACAGCGGAGGAGGCATCTGTCAGTCGAAAAGCAAATGGCACTAGAAGAGGAGGTTCGACGCCTCCTCAAAGCCGGATTCATCAGAGAGGTCAAATACCCAACTTGGCTCTCAAACCCGGTCTTTGTACGCAAGGCTGGAGGCGCTTGGAGGATGTGCATCGACTTCACCAGCCTCAATGCGGCCTGCCCCAAAGACGCATATCCGCTTCCCCGCATTGACCAGCTCATAGACGGGACCGCCAATCATGAAGCCCTCAGCTTTCTGGATATGTTCTCCGGATACCACCAGATCAGAATGGCGGAGGAGGACCAAGAGCTCACCGCTTTCATGACTCCCATGGGCAACTTCTGCTACGTAGTAATGCCCTTCGGACTGAAGAACGCGGGGGCAACCTATCAGCGGATGGTGGATGCGGTCTTTAAGGAGCAAATGGGGCGTAACGTGGAGGCCTACGTCGATGACGTGCTAGTCAAAAGTAAGAAGGCGACGGATCACCTGATCGACCTAAGGGAAACTTTCGAAACACTGAGGAAAAAGAATTTAAGGCTCAACCCACTCAAATGCGTCTTCGGCGCCGAAGCGGGAAAGTTCTTAGGGTTCATGATCACAAAACGAGGGATAGAAGCCAACCCAAAGCAAATCGAGGCCATACGCGGCCTGAAGCCGCCAAAGACTATCAAGGAGATCCAAGCTTTCAATGGGAAGATGGCCGCACTCGGAAGATTCATCCCGCGGTCCGCCGACAAATGCTCTCCATTCTTCCAAATGCTGAAGAAGTCGGCGTCAAGGCTCCAATGGGGTGCCGAGTGCGACAAGGCCTTTCAGCTGTTGACAGACCAGCTCAGTCAACCGCCTGTCTTGAGCGCCCCCATCAGCGGAGAGCGACTCTACCTTTACCTGGCGGTCTCCGAGCAAGCCGTAAGTTCTGTCCTAGTGAGAAGAGCGCAAGACGGCTCCGACCAACCTGTCTACTACGTTAGCAAGGCGCTTCTTCCTGCCGAAAAAAGGTACTTGCCCGTCGAAAAGGCTGTCCTCGCGGTCGCCTCTGCGGCGAGAAAGTTGCGACCATATTTCCAAGAGCATCCGATCACGGTGCTATCTCACCTCCCGCTCAAGAGCATCATGAGAGGCATGGACGCCTCAGGTCGGTTGACTAAGTGGGCGATCGAGCTGAGCGAATACGACATCGAATATGCACCCAGGCCCGCCATCAAGGGGCAAGTCCTTGCCGACTTCATCGCCGAAGGTTTCTCCCTCGAAGCCGCTCCTTCCGAGGAGCGCAATCACATATGGCGTCTGTTCATAGACGGCGCCGCCGGAAAGACCGCTTCAGGGGCAGGGATCGTCATCGAGTCCCCCGAAGGAGTGGTGCATGAAATCTCGCTGAGATTCAAAGAGATCAAGACCAACAATGTCGCTGAGTACGAGGCACTGATCAATGGGCTTCGGATATTGTCCACCCTAGGTGCCACCGACGTGCAAATATTCTCCGACTCCCTCCTGGTCGTCAAACAGGTTCTGGAGGCGTTCGAAGTTAAGGATGAGACGCTGGCGGCATTAGCCACCAAGGTGAGAGATGCCCTGTCTCAGCTGAGTTCGTGGAAGCTGGAGCATGTTCGGAGAGAAGACAACCAACACGCGGACGCGCTTTCCAAGCTCGCAACCGCCATGGACTTCGAAGGCGACCGGCAAGTCACCGTCACCAAAGAAAGTGAAGTCACAGAAGAAGTCATGGACATCGATGGGGTCGCGGACTGGCGAACCCCCATGATCCAGTACCTGGAGCACGACGTCACCCCGCAAAATCCGGTGGAACGGAAGGCACTCAGGAGAAAGGCGGCCAGGTATTCTATGGTAGACGGTCAGCTCTTCAAAAGATCATTCTCCGGCGCCTACTTAAAGTGCCTCGGAGTGGAAGAAGCTAAGTGGACCTTGAAGGCGATACACCAGGGAACATGCGCTACACATGCGGGTCCAAGATCGCTTGAAAGAACTGTTCTCCTACAAGGTTACTACTGGCCGACCATCAAGAGAGACGCTTCAGACGTCGTCCGCAAGTATCACGCATGCCAAGTTCACGCGTCTAAGCACCACCAACCGAGTTCCGAGCTACAGAGCGTGGTGGGACCGTGGCCGTTCGCTAGATGGGGACTTGACCTCCTGAGACCTTTCCCCACAGCGCCCCTGGGAAAGAAGTACTTGGTGGTCGCCGTCGACTATTTTACCAAGTGGATAGAGGCAGAACCGCTGGAGACAATCACAAGTGCAAGAGTGCAGAAGTTCGTGTTCAACAATATCATGATCCGCTTTGGGGTTCCTCAGTCGATCATCACCGACCACGGAACGCAGTTTGATTGTCGCCCATTTGAAAATTCCTGTGCAAGGAACCGCATCATATGCACCATGGCCTCGGTGGCTTATCCGCAAACCAACGGCCAGGCTGAAGCTTCCAACAAGCTGATCCTTCAGGGATTGAAAAGGCGCCTCCGCGAAGCCAAAGGCGCATGGACCGCCGAGCTACCCCACATCCTATGGGCGCATCGCACAACACACAAGACAGCCATCGGAGAAACCCCATTTGCTCTGACATATGGTTCCGAAGCGGTCGCGCCCGAAGAGCTGACCCTTCCCTCTCTTCGCGTCCAAGCATACAACCCAGAATCCAATCACCAAAAGCTATTGGATCAGTTGGACATGATTGAGTCCCGACGAGACGCGGCTCTAGAGCGCATCCTCAGCGAGAAAGCTAAGGTGGCCGCCACCTACAACAAGGGGGTGAGACCGCGTCCCCTCGAAGAAGGAGATATGGTCCTTAAAAGAAATTTCCAGAAGAAGGATGAACATGGAAAGCTGGCCGCCACATGGGAGGGCCCATTCCTCATTGGCGAGAAGACAGGTCCCAGCACCTTCCGACTTGCCACCATGGAAGGCGACCCGATCTCCAAAACATGGAACGGAATGCACCTAAGGAAGTATCATTCAGAGGCAGTCTAGGGCATCTTAATACTACTGCAAAGGCATTTTAGTGGATCAGGGAAATTCCCGCCACTTGTAATCATGTGGGGTATTGCCACTTGGCAACCTCTTTTGCTTAGAGCTAGTCTAGTGGTTCAAGAACTCTCTTTCCACTTGAAACAGTGTATCGGTCGCTACTAAGTAACCGCTTTTGCTCATCAGTAATACATTTGTCTTTATCATCGGCCATGATTCCGACTCTCCCAAAGCCACACAGCTAACCAGATATGAGCAAGAACTTCATCGGCTGCACAAAGCCTATGAGAGCAGTTAAACACTAAGCGGCGACCAACTTTACATAACATCTCGCGAAGCAGAAGCCAAGCCCTTAAAAGGAACCGCTTCAGCGCAATAAGAAAAAGCCCGCATCGGCTGACCATTGCTTACTTCCTTCGCGAAAACCATTGGCTGGTCATTACCCAAAATTTGCACAAAGCCATGAAGATATAAGCGACAGGGCGAACATAGCCGTGCAAAGGTCAAACCGTCTCAACACAGTCTATCAACGCATGCCCTCCAAAATAACATAACCTCAGAAGGCGGTTCAACTCGCATGTCTGATCAAAAAACAAACAAGTCTTACGGGAAGGAAAAAGTCTCAAAGGAAAGTTGGGACGAAGTCAAAGCCTTGGCACGCCTCCACTGGCCGCATAGTCAAAACCGCCGCACGCGGTCCCACGTAAGAACGAAGCCAAAAGGCCTCCCCATGTTTCACGAGCAAAAGTTGCTCCAATGCGGTCTCAAGGCAACATAGTCTTCAAAGCAAAAGCCTATGCTGCACCGACACATAAGGTCAACCCGCACCAACACGGATATAACAAATTTAGCAAGAAATAGATAAAGGCCGCTACGAAGCGGCCACATAATCATTTCGACATAGTCACACGAAAGCATTCACAGAGACTAAGGAAATAAAAGCTCGACACACCGAGACCGCGAAAAGCCCGCATGCAAGAATGTCTTGGGCAAAAGATAAAGGAACGAAGTTACTCTCCTCACTAAACCAGAAACAGAGCGGTCTTAAACCGCTGGTGAACCTCCTTCTCCAGCATTTCCTTCATCAGCATTCCCCTGATCGGCGTCCTCTCCATCGTCCTCCTCCGACTCCTCCGCCTCGGAGTTCACATCCAAGGAGGACCAATGGCCAACCGCGTCCCACACACGGTCAGAGTCCCATCCGATGTCAGGGCATTCCTCGCGGAACAAATGGCGTATGGAAGCCACTACATTCCCAACCACCTGCTTATACTTTGCCTTATCATATGCCGCAAACTCTGCAGACTTCAGATAGTCAGGACCCACCTCAGCCCGGGCGGCGGCCAACTCCGCCGTACGGTTTTCCTCGAGAGCGGTTTTCTCCAGCTTCAAGGCGGCTACCTCCTTCCTTAACGCATCCTGCTCTTCCAACAGAGCCTTCTCAATCTCTCCAGACTTCCGCAATGAGTCTTGCAGGCGGTCCCTCTCCTCTCGAACTTGTCTGGACGCCTCCCTCTCATCTGCTAGCTCCTTATCCTTTCGAGCCAACCGCTCGCCAAAACTCTTCTCTATTTGGGGACGCAACTCCTTCTCCAAAGATGCACGACCGCCTTCCAAATCCTTCTTGAGGTTTGCAATCTCAACCGCGTTATCATCCACAGTCTTCGATAAGCGGTCATTCAGCAGAATGATCTGAGAAAACCCGATTTGCGCCTGCAACACAAACACAAAATTCGTTAACATACGATGAGGAAGTTTCAATCTACGCCCGGAACACATAAGACGAGTTACTAACCCCGAAAAAGAACTGAGAAGCGGTTCCCGCGAGTCGACGGTTGCTTCCTGCAGAAGTGGCCGTGTATTCATTTGGCATAGCCAGCTGCTCACTGATTGTATGGAATGCCAGCTCAGCGGCCTCCGTGTCAGTGGCGGCTTTGGCAGGAATGTTCCCCGGAAGGGACTTGTCCGGACGTGCCGCCCCCTTTCCACGCCTGTCATCCACCTTGGCTCGCTTCGAGGCCGCCTCGGGCGATCCCATTGGCAGCACTCTCTTCACCGGTCCACGTGGCACGGGAATGACGCCTTCACCTGCCGCCTTGGGAGACTCCACGTCCAGCCTGATGGGCGAAACCACTGGCGGTTCATTCTGCACGACCGCCGCTGAGGACGACCCGCTCCCCGCCCGAGCGGTCTTCTTCACACCCGCCTTCTTCCTCCTCGGCCTATTTGCATCTGCTAGCTCCTTCAGACCTGAAAAGGAAACGCATAAGTAAAAGCATGAGACAATAAACAACAAGGCCAAATGGACACACAACTAACCGTAAAAGCCACGAACGAGCTGATAAGCACTGTCAGAACCGCTGTGTCGGACTCGTAGTTGTACAGCTTCTACAATACGGTTCACATGGTCGCACACCGATTGAGGAAACAGGTTAGAGTCACACCACGCGTCCTTCGACCCAACCGCGTAGCCCGTGAGCGGTTCAGCATCGCCACTATACCATTTCCCGGACGGCTTGGCAAAGAAGAATTCCCTATACCAAGGGGAATCCAGCTTCGGCGCGCCTGTAACAAAACCAACCGCGGTCTCCCGCCGACCAATCGACCAACAGTTGGCCGAATCCCTAATGTTGTAAATCAACCTGAACGCCTCGAAACTGGGTTCCTCCTTAATGCGGTTGCAGGCAAGCCGGTACATCACTGAATGGAAAATTATCGTCGGCGAAAGGCGTCCCAAGGTACAGTTGAGCCAGTGCAACACCTTGGTTAAAATGGGATCCAGAGGAAACTGTAAACCCAACTTCACATGCTCAACGTGAATGGGTATCCAACCGCTAGGGCAAGACCCAGAGCGGCTAGTCTCCGAGGGCGCTGCATACAACCACTCCGGGGGCAGGCGGAGAGTCTTCAGACGATGCAGCACCTGTCCAGGCTTGAAGACCGTCCCATGTGTCTTGGGTCCCTGCTCAAACACCTCCTCCGGTACAGCCGCACCTCCCCACATTCCCGCATGCCGCAGAACGGTGTAGACGGGATCCTGTACAGCCACCAAGGGCGGTCCCTGATCGCCGGACTCGGAAACCTCCAAAGAGGATGAAGTACTAGGAGCGGCTTCCGACCGCACTCCGTCACTGCTTACCTCAATCTCTTCCTCTGACGAATCGTTATCTAACCCTACCCGCTCAAACTCACCCAAGTTATCACCCACGGCCGAGGATGTAGCCATAACCCCAACTGGTACAGGGCGCGTGTTAGCACAACAATCATCTAATTCTATACATTCCCCAACGAGGCAACCGCCTAACTCATAGGCATTCCCCACATATAATTCTAGTCCAGATAAATCCCATAAACACTCAGAGGTGCTTCGAATGGGTGAGGAGCGGTTCATACCTTGTAAAGTGGCACTGGCCACGGCGGCGCTAGCGGTCTTCTTCCCCGAGGGAGGGACCGCCAATGGCGCTACTGAGCTCGGAGCAGCTCTGTCGACAACGACGACAGGGGAAGAATCGGCGGCAGGGGCATCGCCGGCGGCGGTAGCGTCGCGCTCGCTAGCGCTTGAAGGGGAAGGTGCAGCGCCGCCCGACATTTTCAACAAGGCTGACCGGCGTCGGACGACGGCACGATTACAAGGACGCAAAGAAAGGTCGGTCAGACTAAGAAGTAGATCGCAACATGCAAAGAGTTCAACCCCCACCACGAAAATGGAGAAAAGAAAGCAAACTCTTACCTTGGGCGTCGATCGATTTATAGGCGTCGGCGACAAGGAGCTCTGATCGCGCAGAAAAGGGGGAGGAGGAAGAGGACGAAGAGTTTCCAAAACGAGAGCAAAGTTGGAAGATCAAATCTTCCTCCCATGCACTTATAGCGAGAAAAGGGAAGTTTGAAATCCCGAAGCGACAGGCCTCGAATCCCACACCCCCAGAGGTGACGTTTTGCCTCTCGGTGTCAGAACTTCGCTCCCGAGGTGCGACAAGTGGCCAAAAAGCAAACGGCAAAGGCGACCGCCTCAGCCTACCCCTCAGGCGCCCATCGCTTTATATTCCCGCGACCAGGGGCAAAGGGGCAATCATGCGGAAAGCGCCTTGAATGCTAAGCGGCCCCCAACCGCTCAATGACAGCAAAAGAACTAATTAGACGCGAAAACCCAAAGCTTCTCCCGCCTAAGGGGCAAATGTTAGGCCAAGCATTGAGCCACGAGGCCCATAGGCCCAAAGGCATTCAAGGCCCAAGCAAGGACAAGCGAGGCCCAAATAGAAGAAACCGACCAGAGGCGGTTCAACCCATCCATCAAGGGTGAACCGCCCGACACAACAGAAAGAGTACGGGCATAGAACCGCCCGACAATACGACTTTTACGTACGGAGTCTGACAAGGGGCAACGGAAAAGCCAGAGGCGTTCTAGACCGCCCGACACAGCATTTAATGCGCATAGCCCAGTCGAAACTAGTATAAATACCTCTCATAGGGACACATTGATGGTAACTTCTACCAACTCCATTCTCTCTCTTATTTACTTACTCTCCACTTCTCTCTCTAACTTAGGCATCGGAGGAGGTCCCAGGATCCCCCCTGAGGACCTTTCTGCAGGGTTTCGAAGACCGCCCTCGACCATCGAAGCCGCCCAAGGCTTGTAGAGTCTCACCAACCGCCTGGTACATTCCAGGCACAAACAAACACCAATCTAGAAAACTCAAGAAAATTGAAGCAAATCACAAATTATCCATAAACAACATGATTAATTGAAAGCTTATTCCTTTCAATTAAGTTTCTTCACTCTCCACTCGATAACATCAACTTCATTCTATCCAATTAGAAAGAAAAAAGTAGACATGTCTCCACAAACATAAATAAGATTAGTTGTTTAGAATATTCAATATATCGAGAAAATTAATTATATGGGTGTGGGCGGGTACCCATAGGCCGGGTTTACCCGATGAATAGTGAACGGGTTTAAACCCAAAACCCGTCAACACGGATTGTACCCGCGTTGACCGGGTTGGGTCGGGTGGGTGCCCTTGAATTCGGGTTTTGTTGCCATCCCTAGTTGAGGGAGTCATCTTCATATATATGATTTTCGGTGTTTGAATAATGATCATATTTCGATTCATTTTTGTTTGATTTTATCTTTCGTCTGATAGTACAACAAAGATGAACAGGACGTGATCGATCTGTTACGTTCTATTTTTATTTGATTTTGTCTGATTGTGTACGGTATTGTTCTCTTAATATACACGTATTGTGAATTCCGTTAAGTCGTATTTTCATTCTGGTATGTAATTCCTGCAACTGAAATTTTTCTATCTCTCAAATGATCTGACCTTATTGATAATGTCTTAACTCATGTACCTGAACGAAACCTACCGCAAACGCATATTGTAAACCGAGTTGTTTGATCCGACATGCGCGCTCTTCATTTCGCTCCGAGCCATTGTCATTCCTACCTTCTTCCTCCTAACAATTAACTCAGATTTTGTTAGGCGGCGGAATTACGTACGTTGATAGCAAAAGTGGCTATCGCTTCTCCTCAACTCTCAAAACCATGCAAACTTATTACATGTAAATTTGAGAAATGTAGTATCTGATAAGACTTTAGTCTGTTCGTTGGATTTAGTTCTCTGAGTATATATATTTAACCCTTTCTCTTCAAATTCTCGTTCAAATTTATGGTTCCACTACAAATTTTGTTTGCGGTGTTAGCTAAAGCTAGGGTTTGGAGTGGGGAATATAATGGTTAGAAAAGCGACAAAAGAAGACAGTAGCGGTTGGTTGGATTGGTGGGTGGATGGAATGTAGTGGGCGGGCGGTTTATTAATTGAAAAAAGAAATCCCCCAACATAGGCATTTCCTGTGCATCAAGAGACCTTTTACTGTACATCGTGACCCATTTGTACTGTTTCAACTCGATAGGGATTTGGGTGTGGGTGGCCATTTGGTGAGGGCTCATTGGAAACGAATGGAACTGGGTGGGTCAGTTGCGTTTTTACGATAGTTTTCTTTCTGGTTACAATTACTTTACGTCCCCTCTCACGCGTTGATCGCTCGGCGGATTCTCTCACCTTGGGGTTGGCAAAGTTGGGAAGCCCGCCGTTGCCCGTTGGTTGCTGTGCCCTTTTCTCCACCACATATTCCACCTAACTCAGCCCGGTTGCCAAGAGAGAAAGTGGGTCAAATCAAGATAAGGGAGAGAGTGCAGATTGTGTAAATCAAAGATGATAATTTAGAACTCTCTTCACTCCTCTATCATATCTACTTCTCGCTCTCTCTTTCTCCCTCTCCTATCTATGCTGCTTTTCCTGGTCTCTCTTCTTAGGATATGGGCGGATTTGAAAGCGATCAAGAGGCGGTTTTGAGAGTTCCGGTAAGGATCCGGGTAAGATCCAGGCAAGCTGGTTCTGTCTTTGATTTCAGGTGATTTAGCCTCTCCCTGATTTATCCTCTTCACTCTTTTGTTCATCTTCCAGACCTGTCGAGTTCTTTTAGAGGAGATCCGGGAGGGCAATTCAGCGACGACATCTAGGGGTGTTTACAGATTAGAAAATACTATGGTTCATTTAGCTTTTCCCAACCTATGGCATTCGGTTTGAAGCATTGTGATTTCGGCTGTTAAAATCGAACTCCTACAGAAGATTGACAAGATGGGGAACCCATTTTTTGCTACCGCTCCGTTATCTACAAGAGGAAGGCGCACACTGGTCGATGGATCTGCATGTTTCAAGGGAAAATTCTGATTCTTCAGGTGGTTGCTCTCTCTCCCTTGCTCTATCTATCATGGGCTTGGTCTCTTCCCCTCCTCTCCTCTCCTCGCTGAGTTTGTTTCGTCTTTTTCTTAAAATGATTTATTTGATATAATTTGTGAACTGATGTCAAGTCGGTGGGGACTCTTTCTTTGGCGCCGATGCAGACGTTGAAGACTAATTGATTTCCGGCGTGTGTTGAAGCTGCCATGGTGATATTAAAAGTCAACAAATTGGGAAGAGCCCAAGGTAGATATTTAATGGTGAGGTATGTAGTGGTCGCTTTTTCTTGAGCATCTTCGATTCTCATATATGAATATTATTCTTATATATCCTCTCTGCCGAATTGTTGCAGTAGCCTTTTTTTGGAAGCAAATGTTTGGGTTTGGTATGATCTTTCCTAATCCTACAACATCGCCACCATTTTTCCAGACGCCAAAGTTCAGGCACACCATTTGGTACTTCTGACTTTTACCCTGTGTGTTTTGCCTTCCAAATGTCATGTATATACTCCGATGATTTCTTTTCCGAATTGGTTCCGATTCCGATTTCTTAATTTCTTTTTGTTATGTGATATTTGTTTGGTTGTGTGTACGCATGATGGTGGTGGTGATGTGACCCTTCTCGGAATCATTTTCTAAGCTGCTTTGATGGTTTCATGTGATTTGTCATTATTCCTCCGAAGCTTTGGTCATTGGATTCGCTGATAATGGTGTGATTACTAATTGCCTATTTCTTCTCATTTTGTCTGTAGATTATGCATTCTTATGTTTAAATGGTAAGCTGCGGATTGAGGGCGAGGGATTTTTCTCTATTAGCTTTACTGTCCATGTTATTTTTCCCTTTTAAAGTTGCTGGTCTTATTTTCTTTACAAATAAATTTGCTAGGTTGTGGATAGGTGGTTAGGGAACTTCATTTTGTGATTGGTATAGTGCCACTGCCACTGATCCACTATGATATTACCTGTGTTCTGAATGTAAGTGTCTACTTGAGTGTTTGAACATATTAGTGTCATCTCATTTAGTTTGTAACAATCCTTACCTTTTCTTCTCTGAGAATACTAATGAGTAATGAGCAACAATTGAAGTTCTGTTCCTTTCTGTTATCTACTTATCTTATATGCAGGTGTCTGAAGATAGGTTTGGTTATTAAATGGTCAAACCAGTTGCACAATATGTACGAGTGGGTTACATCCCCCCACGAGATTTTCCAGATTTGTCTGGAATTGGTTTTGTAACAGAAGTTCTTCAATAAAAAATTTAGTATTATTTAATGTGAACAATTGTATATGGATTTTGTCTGTACTGTATTTCTGCTTTACATATTAAACCACAGTTTGTAAATAGTCTAAAAGATTTTAAAATTTCTCAGAGGCCCTCTGATATCTTATAAGTTGTGATTTGGTATTTTCTTCATTTGATCACGACACATCTGATAGAACCTGATGCTGCTCATTTTTTTCAGCACAATCCAACAACTGTATACCATTGTGTAAATCCTCTTCTCCGTGGCTTCCTTGAGATTTTAAACTGATAATTTAAACCATCAGTGCTAAACCAACATTAAGTCAGTCATATCATGATATATATCTCTTGAAACACAAAATGATCCAATTATATAATTCTGGTAGGCCTCAAATCCCGGTGCGGAGCGCGGGCAATAAGACTAGTTAAGTAGAAAGAGAGAGACAAAGGAATGTGGTGATGGAATAAATTTATTAGAGCTAGGGTTATGATAAACAGGGATCAATTTTAATTAATATTACATTGAGGACACAATTTCACGTGATTGGGGTCAATTTGCTAGTTATATTATAGCAAAAAATATTAAGGTCACAATTTCACGTGATTGGGAACAATTTGCTAGTTTTATTATAGAAAAAATAGCATGAACGACATCTTCGGTCAATCCCGGTCAAGGGTTTATATTAGGATGGATCTCTATTTCCAGAATCGGGTGGGATGGTGAATTGAAAAAAGCTAGTGATTTAAAAACATGTCACCCGCTAATATAATAGTTTGTGAACTATAATATATTAAATATATGATACACAAGTTTAATAAGAACTTATATCTACCGATGAATAATTTCGAATCCATATCATCCATCACCAAAAGTTATAACAAATCATTCGAACGGTCACATAAAAGAAATCATACAAAATTATTGAATTCGGATTAGTAATTAGGGTGACAACCGATAATGGATAATGGAAAGCCGACAAGGAGGCTGGGAAATAAAAAAAAGTAGCAATAAAATTAGTAATTCAAGTTGGATGGTTTTATCTTACGTTAAAATTTACTTCTTAGTTTTTTTGTTTGGTAAAAACAGTAAACTTGTGGACCATCCTAACCAAGGTGGTTCACTTGGTTTTCACGTCAAACTATTAAAAATTCGGTCCATCCTAACCGTTCAAATAAATGAGCCAAACTGCTATAATAACCGGTTTGGCCGTTCTATTGGTTAAGCCGTTGATATGCAGGTTCTTATAGCTAGCAAGGGTTTACTCATTTCAAATTGTGAGCTACGAACTCATAATAGTTAAAACCTAGTCTAACATTGTACTGGGTCAGCTGCTTGAAATGCAATTCAATTACAGCTAGGTCAATACGAGTAGTTGTCGAGACAAATTGGTTTCGACGACAATGGTATCAAATGAATCTTTGAATCCACAATTCTTCATATTGATCATTAGTTCATCAATCACAAAGTTACATGAACCCGGTGCAAACTTCAAATCATACATACTTTCGCTCACAAATTAGATATGTGTACAAGTACAACAACGATATAAGATTCAATCTTGACCTCCCGCGGAATTCCTTCCTAGTCTAACAACTTGAGTAATTCATACCATTTGTATAGCATGAACACACATGAGTTCACATCTCGATGTATGTACACATGAACAAGCATGGGATAGGATTGGAAGACATAAAAGTTGATAAAAGTAACGGTATATAGCTGCAGTCACATGGCAGAGATGAATCTTCGAGAGGTTCAAGAAAGTAAAAGAGAGACAGACAACCAACGAGTCTTCAAACACTGGACATGAAATTGGGTGGACTGAACAGTGAACACAGCGAGATTCCCCGGCCAGCAGCAGCATCAAGCAACGTGACGAGACACGACCAACATTCCCTTACCTGTTTTGTGTGTAGAGAGAGAGAGAGAGAGAGAGAGAGAGAGAGAGAGAGAGGGAATCCCTATACACAAAGCAAATCCCACTTTCTGTAGATTAATTAGCATGTGGTGGTAATACTTATAATATTACTCTCTCGATATACTATCATATCTTCTGCAAATTGTTTAGAGAGAGAGAGAGAGAGGGAAATGGACGGTGGCGATAGAGCAGTGGTGGTGAAGCTTTTAACAGCCCAGCAAAGCCAGCAAAGACTTGGATCAGAGAAAGGAGGGGAATGTGAACATTCCAAGAAGAAAACGACAACTCACTAGGCCATGGGGTCTGTCTTTCTGGCCAGCGGGGTGGGTGGTTTGAAAATTTGGAAATATAAATCCGGTACTTATGAATACTCGATAAATTTATAGGAGAATTCAATCGCATTTACAGTGCTTTGTGGGTGGCCACCAAAAGGGTAACGCAGAAATGGCTTCCAGGGTTGGATTACCTTCTTTCAATTATATATTCATATGTTCCATCAAAACGAATTTCAAGAGAAAAATTGATGAGCGAGTTAAATTGATGGGTATAGGGATTGACTCTGTGTGATCTCAGTTGTTAGAATTCGAATATAGAGGTAACTTTTATAAATAATGTCATCATATTTCAGCTAATTAACGAGCGGGATCGTTAGATGTAACGATGAAACACTATCAACTCGTCAGTTTTCTCTTCGTTGGAAGTGATACATGGAAAACTACTTGCATAATGAGCTAGCGAATAATTATGTCTCACATATGACTTAGCAATTTGTTCTTTGATCGTGGTAGTAGTTTCATGCACTCTTTTTATTTATTTATTTGAGTTAATCATCATCATGAAAATGAGTCTTACATTTTTGTTCGTATTTTGGATCTCATACTGCTTCTTAACTTAAATAAGCATGGTTGTATCTCGTCGTACCCATTATTGCAAGTTAGACACAACTAGTGAAGAAATTTTGTTTCTTCCTCTTGACAATAATAATGAATCGTTCGATAACATTGAATTTAAGAGAGATTATATTTTTCAAACAATTTAATTTCATGATTCTTTTTACATAAATGAAATGTACTTTCATCGCATTCTATTCGAGGCCTTGGCTTGGCCACATATGATGAACAAAGTATTGCTCTGTCTCTATTAGGGTTTTACCGACCTCGAATTTCCGACAACCGTTTTGATGGTTTACCCCATGAAACTTAGGGTTGGATTCATGTGATAATCCAATTAGGTTACTTTAAGACAAAATGTATCTCAGATAATTAGATTTCTTTTATGAATATCGATTTTTTCTCGTTTAGTTATCCTAAGGTAAACCGGAGTTAAAAAAGGCTTTTATTATCCTGATATTAGATTAAAATAAGGTTATATTCTTAAGTGAAAACTGAAGGTTAAAGCTGGAAAATGCAAAAGAAGCATTAGTTGAATGTGGAGGGAACAAACCAACGGATTTTGTAGTCTTTCAAGGGATCTTCCTACCATCCCCCACCATCATTATTCCTGCCCTAATTCGCAGCCCTAATTAATTACCTCAGTCGATTGCTTTTTTTAAAACAATTAATTAACTCTTAACCCTTACCAAATGAATTGTTTAATATTTTCAATTTTCAACACTCGAGATCTTGTTGCTTACATTAAAAGCAGCGCCCTTCGTCGTGGCCGATGTTTCCCCAGATTCAATGTCATCGTGTTGGAATAATTGTCTCTCAAGGTTGAAACAAATTAACTAAAATCATTAAAACACCTTAATTCGTATTTACTTGGTCAAGGTGCATGTCTGCTACATACAGACTGTTCAGTCTCACTTTCACGTACTCCCAAATAACGCTAACGGGTAGTTGAGAGAGATCTGCCAGCGCGTTAGATATAAATCAATCGATTACATACGAAAATTTATCGTCTAACAAAATTTATCTTGCAACTAATATCCTACTGCTTTGTTGCAAGATTGTGACTCTAGGTCATGAGGGACGAAATAAATGTTTACTGTACTTAGAAAACTTTGTAAATTATACAGAATGCATGCAATCGATGAATACTTCGAACCTTGAAATTCGTTCATTTGATGTGGTTTGAAATCTTAACAAAATATCGTCCGATGAAATTTAATTTCGAAAGAGAGTGTTGCTGAAGGGTTTCCGATATAAACTGACAACCACCCATCCGATCCGATCCGTTTGTGGGGGTGTGAACGACGACACATGCAGTAATCAGCGACGAAACATTATTGGCCACGGAATCAACGAGCGATTCGGACGGTGAAGGTGTTTGATGATAAGAAAGGACTACCAGACAGTACTCTCCAGTACACGCAAGATGCAAAAATGGGAAATCAATTTGCACGATTTTGGTCTACATTACTACAACACCACAAAGTGGTGGCGGATGGATATATATGGGATCGTGAGTGGAGTTGTGGGGCGCAGGGTCCTACAATATTGCTGATACAAACCCTTCCCTAGGCCATGCCTGCCCTAAAAACAAAGAGGGGGAAAAAAAAAAAAGATAGTTACGATTATTAGAAACAATGATGTCGCCGATCGTTCAATCTTTGTGCCATTGGGATATATCGATCGATCCCACTAAAGGGTGTGGTGTATAAATATGTAAAGCTATAGTTTTGCCCAACACATAACATTGATAGGAACCCAACAAGCACGTTGGTCTGGCCAACTCTGCACCCCATAGGAACAAAAAAGCCAATGGCAAATTGAGAGGGTAAGAGGGACCATCAACTGTTAACATATATGATATATCCCTCAATAAGCCAAAGCCAACAACCCATTTGCGTGTCACATATCCAGCCACCAGCCACTATCGGAGGAAATTATATCATAAAATGGGGTTCTCAAGAGTCGGCCGGGAGGCAAAACCCTGATATGCGTAATCTTATAAAATCTCATCGTTGTCGTACCACATCGTATTGTCAATATCGTAACATATCATGCATGTCCATAGCTAGTGTACCACCTATGTACAACATTGTATACCACCAGCATACCTGATCATCGTAGAACCATATTAAAAGAGTTACGTAAACCTATTATATAAGGTATAAAGAGACCGTGTTAACTTCACGTTCAAAGGAACGAGTTGAGCTGGTCACTTGGAAAATGAGATTCAAACGACTCAATGTACATAGTTCAACTAATGATCCAACAAGCAAGCTCATTGAAGGTTGAACATATACTCTTATGTTATGTTTACGTTGTTGCGGTTGTCGTACCCTCCAACTGCGATATCTTCATTCATATCTATCGCGCGCGAAACAACAAAGAATATATATGGGTCTCCATAACCTATCCTTAGGTTTTGCACCATATTGATCGATTGATCGGACGAATAACAAAGAATCCTATAAATTATTTTGGAAAATGAAACTGAAGACACTTTTGATATTTAAGAGAGAGTCTCGAAGGCCAAACTGCTGTAACTGTCAGCCAGCCCGGCCGGCTGTTCATACATACTACATAGATACAAAAAATCCATGCATGGACAAATCGATGGAGATCTCTCTTGTTCTCGTCTCCAACCCAATTTTGGAACCATTCTTTTTTTCCAAACCTCCCACTTCCATTATATGCCGACAACAACCAGCAGCAGCATGCTAGTCCCCGCAAGGTCACGTCGATCGAGAGAAGAGGAAACTGGGCCTGCAGCTTGCTGGGCCGCTGGCCTGTCTGTTTCCTTCTTTTGTTGTTGTTTGTTCATATGATGTTGATGGTGGCGCTATAGTGTTATGATAGCAGCAAAATGGTGAGGAGGAGGATCAGCAGCTGGTGTAACGCAAGGAATCGTATATGTCTCTAGATTTGCCTTGTCCACCTACCTAAATTTATGTGGCAGCTATCAACCTTAGTGTGCATGCATCGTATGTACGTATTTGTGTGTACTTAAGTAGGTTAAATCCTTGGATCATATACGTCACTAATTGAAATCAAACCAAACCACAATAAGTTATCCTTACTCGTCTGGTACTCATTTTTGAAAACAGCTCGATTCGTTGCTTGAATTTGATACGTCGTTTAACCATCATTGACATTAGATTTATACTCCGACATGGATTAATCTTGGTAGCTAGTAGTTAGATCGGGTGCAAAACCCTAATTAACATATATCTCGTATACTCTTGGTTTCCGCTTACTGTGCTTGGATGATGTTCCACTCGGAAAATTTCGTTTTCCCTTTTTTCGTAATGAAATAAAACGGATTAATAGTTGAATACCACATTTATGATAAATTCAATGCAATTTGAATAAAAAGAGTATATATTGACTACCACTTACAATAAAATTTGATAGTCGTAAATAGATAAAAATTGTTATTTTTTTTTATGTTCCCATGATTTTAGTGGTCATCTCATCTTTTCTTAATGACGAACCTCGATCCAGAACGCATATGGTGGACTAATTAATAGCAGCCTAACACTATCTACGTACTTACGAGCAACTAAATTTGTCTTCTTTATAATTAGTGGGTTGATTGGCTAAGTTGGAATCAATCCTTACAGAAAGCTAAATACTTAAAAAAAAGACCCCAAAAATACGAGCTATAGGGTTTGCTAGTGATGACAATTTCAACCCGTTCCGCGGGTATTACCCGCCCTGACCCGTGATGGACGGGTATTACCCGACCTGCAGTAGCGTGGGGCGGGGCATGGGTATCTACTTCCGATCCGTCCCGCCCCATTCTAGACCCATTTATCACAATTTCTTATAGTATCTATACATATTTCTCTTATTTTGACTTTTCTCCAACTAGTTAGAGTTGATCTTTCAATTTGTTAGACTCAATTACCCATTCTATTATCACTATTTTTCATTCATAAAGTGTTTTCCCTTTCGTTTTATCTTAAAAAGTATAATTTGCGTGTATTTTTTTCAAATAACATGTAAGAGTGAATCGACCCGCCCCGCCCTGTAATAGCGTGGGGTGGGACATGGAAATTGAGGTACCAGCTCCGCCCCATTGCTATCACTAGGGTTTGCCTGTCCTTTCCATATGACTGACCCTTCTGCATGGTAACATAGGCCACAGAGTAAATCGATAGTGGAGGGGAAGTAGTAGTGGCTGAAGATCGAGACAGTACTATTACAATTTCACTGGACGACATTGGTCAAACCTTGGAATGGGAACTTATAAACTAAAGAAAGAAACCCAAGAAAAAGGGATAGAAAGGAAGGTAAAGGGCAAAGCACCCAGAATGTGCAATGGGGAAAATTCATTCCTTTTGGTCTTACCAATTCTATTCTACCACCAATTGTCTGTTTGTTAATAATTCTGTGTTAAATGGAAACGCAAGTCCAATTGCTTGTTGTTTTTGGGCTAGTTAACACATATGGTTTGGAATTATTTTTCCCGCTTTTGTCTGGACTGTGTTTTCGTATAAATGGAAGTGTTTTTAGGTGGAATTAATAATGCTGTGCATGGGGCCTCTATAGCTAGGGATTTTTTTTTTTGTGGAGGAGGGAATTTTGCTTTGTATTTTATATCCTTTAGATTGCCCTAGCTACCACATGAAAAATTTTCAAGGTTAGAGAAAATAATGAATTAAGGGGACAAGAGACCAAATGGAAAGATCCAAATTGTTGGTGTGCGGTGGAAATTCTTGATTACACGGCCAAGCAAAGCAAATCCACAAGACGCATCTCCAGATTTCCTCGACGATCGATTGTTAATTTCATCAACTCTTTTGTATTTTCCACGTTTACATATATAGTTGAATGTCTAAGTTCACTTCATGAGATTAGACATGACTATAAACTGATGACTGATCTATGTAATAAAATAATAATAATAAAAATATGAAGGAGATGTGGTTACGTGGTAAGTAGCGGGCGCATGATTTTTTTTAGCGGTGTTGATATGATTTGAATTGAATTATCAACTGTCGGCGGGAAATCATTATATATCTTTTTATTATTTATTTGTAATCTGTAATTTTCTCAAGTATAGTGAAGGTGGCTCTATCCCGCCCGTTCGTAGACTAACTAACATATATTGTGTTAGTGAACCACGTGAATCTGTATGTTCTATATTTTATTCGCTATCTTTGTCTTTCTTACATTGTCGATCGATTACCCCAGTCCGTAGGTGTATCAGTCCACCTCCCATCAATTATTGGAGATTAACTATTTACCCATGAAATCATAGTTGAATATATTGACCGCCATAATGTGACTGATTGTTGTAGTAATTAAAAATCTTGAATTTCACTACATATATATGTTTAGAATTGCAGAAGTAATCATGCATCTTATTATTAAAATCATTATTAATATTTAGTTCTAGACACATTGTGAAACCAACCGAGCGAGAAGCATTAAGCGCCACCGATGGAAGGTTTTTGGCTTATAATATTCATGCTAGAATGATTGAATTAGTTTATTAATCAAGTTGATGAGCATTAAGAGATTCGTAGAAATCCATTCATTCAAGAGCCCACACCCATAGAGAATCATATATTAACGTGTTGCTTACTCTATCTAAAAACTCAGTATTAATCATTATAATTTTTAATTAACATTCGTTGTTGTGTAGTTGTCGTCCACACCCCGATTATATTAACTAATAAAAACAGAAACAAAAATGATGATGACAGAGTTTTAATTAATTAGTTCATTAGTATGTCGTTTTGGGTGGAAGTGTGTTGGAGGGTTTATTCGTTCTTCCCAACTACTTAACTTGTAATTTAGTGCACCTTAATTACTCTATTTGATTTTTTTTTTTTTTTTGTCATAGAAATCCTCGCGGATTAACCAGATAAGCGTGTGGGGTCACAGCAATTACAACCCTACACGGACTCAAGACAGACCATATAAGAATAATCAAATAATACATTACAAATACCAGGATAGCGAAGGGCATTACGTGCCACAATATGGGCAGCCCGGTTCACTTCTCGAGGTGTGAAGGCCAAAGTAACCAAAGGTAGACTGTGGAGAAGAGATAACACTTCACGATATATTGCGCCGCACCGAACATCACGAGGATTATTATTCTGTAACCGCTCCAATACCGCTTGTGCATCCCCAGTAATCTGAACAGGTTGATCATACCACCCAACGGGAAAGGAGTAGTAAAGCATACCGGATCGCCAATAATTCCACAGTTGAAGCATCAATTATCCCTGGTAGAGCACACCCAAATCCAAACGTAGCCTGACCGCCATGAAAGCCAACAATACCAACCGCACCATGAGTGGGAGATGATGTCGCACCGTCCACAGCAATCCGAAATCCGGAACTCAATTGTGGAGCACGTAGTCGGCGAGGTGGTGGTGCCTGGGCGAGAAATGGAGACTGGATGGCAATTTGATGATCAGCCTGGTGTGACAGTAATTGACGATGAAGGCAGGCGATGGAAAACTGGGCGTGGGGGAGGAAGACAACATTGTTGCGACTTTTCCATAGTCGCCAAAATAATAGTACCCAAGAACTAATAGAGGTGATATCCGCATTGAATATGAGATATCGCCAAAACAATGAAAGATTAGTGGTGAGAAGGAGACCAGGAGGCAAATCGAGCCCTACCAAATTACGCAAAGCAACGGCCACCGGACAGCGAAGAAATAAATGCTCGACTGATTCACCTTCTGTGGACTCACAAATTGGGCATAATTCTTCAACTTGTACTCCATGGCGATTCAGGTCTTCCCTGACAGGCAGAATGCGCAAAATAATACGCCAGAGAAAAAATTTGAGCTTAGGGGAAAGGGGAAGCCCCCATAACTTCGGCCATAATTTTTGATCGACTGGGGAGGCCGAAGAAACTTTTGCCGCTTTTGGAGGCGGTCGCGCAGCCATAGCCAGGCGGTAAGCAGATTTGACGGAGAACAGGCCATCGGATTGATAATGCCAAACGTAACGGTCAAGACCCGGGGTCAGAGGAATCGGAATATTTAGGATCGCAGAAACTGATTCATTAGTAAAAAATTGATGCAAACGGTGAATATTCCAAGTCCCTGAAAGAGGAGAAATAAAGTAAGAGACAAAACGAGAGGAATCAATTGATGATGATAACAAACATGGTTTGAAAGACGCCAAAGAGGGGACCCAAGGATCTCTCATCGCATCAATGGAGGTGCCAGAACTAACTTCCCACCGCAAGCCTTTAACAAGCAAGTCTCGACCATGTAGCAAGGATTGCCACGCCCAAGAAGAATTAGAACCAGGTTGAGCACTGAGAAAAGAAGTCTGGTGGAAATGACGACCTTTAAGTACCCTAGCAACCAAAGAATCCGGCTCCGTCAGAATACGCCAACACTGTTTTGCAAGCAGAGCCTGATTAAAAGCTTCAAAATCCCGGAAGCCCAGTCCCCCTTCAGACTTAGGCATACACAGATTTCGCCACGAGACCCAAGATAGACGGCGTTCAGTACCCTGTTGACCCCACCAAAACCGCGCAATCATGCGATTGAGAGACCTACATAACCCTTTCGGTAGCCAAAAGCAGGACATAGCATATACCGGCAAAGCAGAGATCACAGACTTGATCAATGTCTCAAGACCAGCGGGAGACAAGCAGCGTCGTTTCCATCCTTGTAACTTTTTGGACACAGCATCCTCAATGAAACGAAAAGTACTTCTTTTAGACCGATGAATTAAGGATGGGAGTCCGAGGTATTTATCCTTAGCCCCAATCGCACCAACCCTCAACAAAGCCCCACTCTATTTGATTAAATCTAATACAAGGATGTCTAAGTTATATCGAAATTAATCCGATTTAATCGAGACTAATGCGTCCAGCGCGCCACAAATTTTTATGGGCGGATCCGCGAATATCTACTCAGGCCAACGATTACTGCAAAACGCTCATGTTCAAATTTTGGCCCACTAGATTAGTTTGGGCTGCCCACCAACTACGTACTCTTTTTAAGCCGAATTACTCTGCTCGAGTCTTCTTTAGCTGCGCTTTGATCGTTATTTTCCGTTCTGTCTAAAAACTACAAAAATTTAAGGTCAATACACCTTTTGATCTTTATATCATACAAGATTTACAAACGAGTCCCCAAACTGTAAGTTTACGATTCGGTTAGACCGTATCAGAACTTCCGTCTAATCTCCGTTGACTGTGGGAAATCTCTATAAACTCAGCTACAGTGTAAAATCCGATGACGTAAAAATGCCACCCCTGTTTGGTTGGTCGTTACATCAGAGTACATGGGACAATGCCAGTCCCATTGATTCATTCATCTTAATCGTAACAACGAGATCGAACATCGTTTCTAACGAAATGTGATTCATGTGAGATCTCCAAGTGCTCACAGCTTGCTGAGAAAAATGGTCCTATTTGTACTGTTGCTGCTGCTTCCCACCACACCAAGCTGAGTTGCAGCAGCTGGACTTCTGGAAACCTTGTCCCTTTCCGCTAGGAATTCAGCGAACTGCGAACCCTTTTTTGATTTCTTTAATGACTCCTGAATGGTGTCCAGGGGCAGGGGAAGACTCGGCCCCGGTCTAGGCACCAACGACCATACTGAAGAAAGGTCCTTGTTCGATTGATCGAGCTGCTTCAGAAGCGTAATGTCCTCCATGTCTGGAGGAAGAAGAAAGTGATACCATCCGAATTCAAGTGGTGAGTCATATAGGTTCGAGGTCTATATCAATAGAGATGAGATGACTAACCTTTTGAAAACTCAAAAATCGGAGCCAGTGCTGCGCAAGGAATGCTGAAGTTGAGATGGGGTATAATTGTTCCTCTGCCATGCCTCGTGTTGCTGTTTCCAGAAATGACATCGTGAAACAAGAAAACTCAGGCAGAAAGCAAAACTAGTACAACAAATGAAATTGGGAAGGAAGGTGGATAGGAATACAATCCTCTGACTGGATATTAGATACTTGCCAACACAATTTGGACCAATGTAAAAGCAACCGTAACACGATAAAACTGCAACAAAAACTCAGCGATGCAACTCTCATATGTATACCAAGTATCAATGTGAAGCTTATGTAGTCCGAATTTCCTAATGCCAGTGATTATGTGTGTACCTGGTAACAAGTCCAATCATTTGACCATCTGAATTAACAACAGCACCGCCACTGCCGCCTGAGTGGACAGCAGCTGTGGTTTCGAGCATTGCTGGAATCTCTAAATCCTTTTCGTGAAGAACCTGATAATAGAGAGGTGCCTTTGCCCTCACTATTTTTCCTACAACGCCAGAGCAAACAGAGGGAGAAAATCCTGAAAATTCGATGCAAGTAGAATATTATCAAGATTGGTCCAGGCAAAAACATCCATCTCACTATCTCAGAATAAACCTTTAAATGTTACACCAGTGCAACTGATGCAACCCACAGGCACTCAATGGGGGAGTGTGACAATGGGACAAATAATATTCCACAGAATGTAAAATAGCAGGAAAGACATATGTACGAAGCAAAGATCATTACCACATCTCGGCCCAAATAAAGCATGCCCAATCACATAAGTCGTTGATCCCAAAGCTGGGCACAGAAGATCCACACTGATTGGGATAAGATGACCTGGTACGTTTTCAAGCTGCAAAAGGGCAACGTCCAATGGCCCTCTGCTAATATACACTACTTTCGCATCACACCAAATCCTCGGGTCAACATGATTCAACCGAACACGTATAATTCCATGATTATTGTAGGACGAACCTACTATAGCTTCTTCTGCATTAAACAACTTCCTCTTATTCTTCTGGATGACATCTTCTCCAGACAGCGGATAAGGAATAATGTCTGATCTGATTTCATTTCCTCCTCCACTAACAGTAGTTCTTCCAAATCTCGAAGGCTCCAACAAGTGTGCATTTGTGAGTACCAAGCCTTTCTCATTGAGCAGAACTCCAGATGCCCATACACCTTCGCCAATGGTGATGAGACAAATAGAAGAGATTGCCTTCTTCACTGGCACCAGTGAAGGTACATCTGAGTCATGATTGTGTACTACCCCTACAGCATTTAAGTTTCCCTTATTAATATGAGTGTCTTCATCTGCTGCATTTTCAGGCTCCTTCAGCAACCAGTCAATGCAAGCACTTTGAATCGTTTCCCACGGAGTCACCAGCTGTTTACCCAAACGCTAGATTTGTGGGATCCAGTAACAAACAGATTTCAAAAGAGGAAAGTAGTATAAGGACACATTTTCAAGTTACCTGAATTTCAGCACCAGTACTCGTTTGCCTCAATGGTCTAATCAAGATTCCAATAAAACGTCCATATTTATCAAAAACTGGGCCACCCTCAGTACCTGGAATATCAACTTCAAACTGGAGTGAGGATAGAGTGACATGTACAAAGATGAACAATAGGAAAGTCATTATAAGATAGATTCTCACCAGGTAGACAGCGGATGTCAGCCATTATCAATGATGTATTAGGTGAATGATAATGGTTGGAAATGGACCCCACTGAAACGCTGGTTCAAGGATCACAAGACAACTCAAAACCAACATATACAAGGGTACTCAGAAAAGGTATAGATGCTTCTTCTTATTAACAGTAGGCCAAAGTGAAATTATGATATTTGAAGCCCGAAATCATGCAGCAGTGCGCTTAAGGGGAACAGCCACCCTATACTCATTCCAAATTAGATACTTCAAACTGCATATCACTGCTATGTGATGGATTTTAAGCACAAATTAAGACCCTTTGACCATTAAATTCCAAAGAAATAGAAACAACAGAAATTCCTGTAACTAACAAGAACAACAATGTAGTAGCCTTCAAATTTTCCTAGCAACTATGACACTAAGACAATCCAAGTTTCAAAGCTTGGTACCTTTAGTACATAAAAGCTCCAAGTATTTCATCAACTGAAAATGGAAACAATAAACAGCAAAGCAAGCAAAACAGACCTGTTAAAGAAATGCATTGGTGACACGATACCAAAAGGGGAACCCACGGCAAAAATGAAGTCTCCTTTTTTCGTCAATGCTGCTACAGGAACCTTAGGAAGATTCTGGAGGAAAATATGATATGCAGATATAGATAAGCTGAAGTCATACAATGGGGGGAAAACAGACAATGTATCCATCGATAACTCACAACCAGGTGACTTATTTACCTTCAGATGCAGGGGGATCCCAAGAACAGCAAGTCTGGTAATCGACCTACTCATAATAGAAGGATCCCTAGATTCCTCGGTTTCTAAATGGCCTTCAAGCGTAGATGAGTTCAGAGATTCCCCATAAGACTTAGGAGCGTTACCATTAGCTGCAAGGGACCAACCAGCCTCCCATCCATGGTGTGCTGAGTCTGGAGAAGCTTCAATGAGCGATTGGAGGGAAAATGAAGAGGCTGGAACATCAACCTTCACAATAAACCGTTCAGCAACTGTAGAACATCCCCATTCATGCAACACGAATTGAGTAAAGAATATACACCCACAACAGGTACAAAGGAGTCACAATTCAATGATTGCTGCAATTACATAGTTCACAATCAAGCGGCAAACAAGATCAAATGCTTACCAATCTCAAAAGTTTTGCAGAGATCCAATGAGAATTTCCATTTTCAACCGCCTCCACACTTTCTTCCAACTCCAACATACCCTGAGGATTACTAGCAATCTATCAATCCCACTATCCAATTCATACAAACAACTTATTGCAATAAGCAGCATCTCAATCTCACATACCTCTAACATAACATGGATTTTAGCTGCAGGAATCAGATCAGGTAAGCCCTGTTCAACACAATGAGACCCAAAACCTGACATTAGAACCAACTGATCTTCCTAACCGTAAGACCAAATACAATCACGTATCTCCGCAAAATCACAGTGAATTCAACCTGAGGAGTACTTTGCCTATGGTGTGCCGCCACAAAAGGCTCCACGACAGAAGCGACGGTGAGAAGCAGACCTAAGCCCCGACTATCGGAGCCCGGCAGAATCCGGCTGACCGCGTGAGCGTCGTAAAAGCCTTCCGGCAACAGCACAGCCGAAGCCGAAAGCGTAGTTTTACCAGAACTACACATTCCAGGGAAATGAATGACACTCCGTGAGAACATAGAGAACCGAAAAGGCCGAATATGCAAACAACAGAAACTACTTCATGAAGCATTTAACAGCTCACTTGTAAAGGTGAAAAGCATGGTTTCGCATCTTCCGCCCGTGAGGATCCTAAAGAAGATCCAAGAAAGAAGGAAAGGGCATGAATTGAAGGCAGCTACGTCTTCATCGGGAAACTATCACTAAGAGGGAAGGAAGAAGCAGCAACTTACAGGTCCAGAGACTCTGACCATGGCGGCCAACCTCCGCACGGAATCGACAATTTCCGGTAAGTTCATGACTGCCGGCAAGCCGAAAATGACACTGAGAAGAACAAGAAAATCGGGAGAGTTCAAGGCAACTCGCGGCGGCAATGATTGTCCGGAAGCGGATGTGGTGGATGACTTTCAGTTACTGAAAGACGAATTTCGAGGCAACGGCGTCAGCGCAGAACAACGCCGCTTAGCCTCGACGGAATCGCGACGGCCGCCGGGGAAATTAAGCAGGACCGGGAATCAGAGACGCCGATCTTGAGTAAACCGGCCGCCCGCCGCATCGATCATTTGGAGAAGACCACTCGTCTCCCGCAAAATCGGACAGAGAAACATTTCCGCGGTCTTTCGAGCACCGCTGCCGAAGCGAGGAATCCAATTCATTTCGAAGTCTGGGGGTAAATGAGCAGCCAATAACATGGCCACACGTGGATTGTGAGAGTATCTCAGTATCATCAAGAGGCTCTGTATGTTTCAGGCCAATGGTACAGTACTACAGAAGCATTGGAAGGCTCACGAACGCTAGCCTTCACAGGCTTTATCTTTCAAGCCCATTAAGGTTAACCGGTTCAATGTGTAAGCCCACGTACAGGCTCAGCACTCAAGCCCAAGAAAGCAAAAAACGATTTGGCACAAAGAGGCTAGAGCGATAATGGCTCTTCTATTTACTAGCACCGGGCCCGGCCCCTTGGCCGGGAAAGTCTAGACAAAAAATATGTTCATATAACATGCTTACAATATAATAGGAAGATACGACATATCATTGAAAAAAGAAATATAATTGTTCAAAGAAGAAAAGAAAAACATACAAAATAATAGGTTTTCAATACTTAAAAATGGCAAATAGTTCAAGATTAGAGTTGTTTTTCCTAGAACATACATAATGAACCCTCAGAAAGAAAGAAAAAGATTGGTCTCTAACATATTTTAGGAATGAGATCATTTGTAACCCTAATTAATGTCTAACAGATACACCCATATTATTCCTCTTCATAGAAAGTAGAATAAGGATCAGCTGGTTTGGAAGCATGCTAGTCGTAGTCCCCGAAGATGCCTAAAAAATAGTCCGGGTTCTCAAGAGAGCTTCAAACTTAAGGCTGAGTGCAACTAATTTTGAATTACATATGTTTGTCTTTGTCAGTGTTGCTGATACTTTCACTGACTACTTTGATTGGTAAGTTGACCATAAATAATAGGGATATACCTTATTTTGACCTTGAAGTTTGTCGTAAAAGCCAAACTTGACATGAACTTGCAAATAAGACAATTTTCAAAATTTTGAAAGAAATGGACAAATTTGGACTGAAATTTATGTTGTTCGTTAATATTAAAAGTTAAAAATTTCTTCATCCATTCAACATACAATGCTCAGGTGGTTGCGATTGCGATGTGGCTTCCATGTCATAGGGATGATACCTTATTTTGGCATGAACTTGATGTAAAAGACAATTTTGGCTCGAATTTTCAAATAAGATAGGTTTGTTTGCACTTTGAAAGAAATGAACAAATTTGGTCCGAAATTTGGGTTGACCTTTAATATTGACAGTTGTGATAGAGAGGTTTCGGTTGCGATGTGGCTTCCAAGTCATTTATTTATAAAGTCTAAAAAAGTGAATTTTTCAGAAGAAAAAAATACCACAAAATAGGACCCTTAGTATATCCTAATATTTTCATATTTACTTGCATAAATCATATTAAAAGGAAAAAGAAATTGATTCAGGCCCCCAAAAATCCCAAAGCACGAAACTATCTCTCTTTGTACCCCTCTCATCAATATTAACGGCAACCTAAATTTTGGGTCAAAGTTATTCATTTCTTTGAAAATTCGTACAAAACTGTCTTATTTGAAAGTGTAGGGCAAAATAGCATATTATACCTATGACGTGAAAGTCACACCACAGTCACCTTAACATTGTATGTTGAGTCATAAAAAAAAGAAATGTTTGACCCTCAATATTAATAACCGACCCAAATTTCGGGTCAAATTTGTTAATTTCTTTCAAATTCGGACAAAACTATCTTATTTGAATGTTCATGCCAAAATTGTTATTTACATCAAAGTTCAACACAAAATAGGATATTATCCCTAAATAATATAGGAGTACTAAAAATATTGGACTAATGAAGTTCAAAATGTTTCAAACAACATACAACCCTGATAAAACTGCAGTCCAACCAACTAACATTTAGAACAAATGACTTTCCAGCAGGATAACACAACTATAAGTATGGGTGGTTCTATCATATTTTGATTAAGAAAATTACATAAGGAAATGATATATAGACCTTGAATGATATACTCTGAGTATGAAAATGATGTCTAGTGGCCGGAGCTAGGGACATGGTACTATACCTTAAGCCCTTACAGATTAAAATCTAGGTCTTAATTCTATGAAGCTCATATACTAAGATCAATTTTATTAGAAACAATAATCGAAGGTCGTGTTTCATCAAAATACATCAAAAAAATTATGTGCATAATCTTAGTGTTTAGGGCAAGGATTGAAAACCCTTAACGTACCGGGGGTTCGACTAAACCAGTAGGCACTATGTAGTGTTGTGAAACGACTGAATCACGGTTAACCACAGTTTTCGCATAAAATACCCTCCTGCCGACTTTTTCGGTACAACCTCTGATGAGGTTTTATAATCCTTGGTTTAGGATCTATGATTTAAATAGTTAAGACCTAGAGTTCACTCGTCAAGGGTTAGAATATAGTGTCTCGTCTCGAAATCAGGTTAATTCAAAGTCTAGATTGCCATTTCTTACCAAGGGTATGAGTTACCTTTTGATTTTACTCAAAATATGATAGAAAACACTACACACACACATACTGGTATACTACAGGAGTATAGTATACTGGTATACTCCAAGAGTATAGTATACTCCACATGATCTAGACATTAGATGTACTTTGTTGAGCTCCAATCAATCTCAATGGTCAATTATAATTTTCCATTAAATTAAACTTTGGGTTTGAGTTTAGAGAATCGGGGCCTGGGGTTTATCCATTAGAGGTTAGGGTAGAGTATCATACCCCAAACTCGGTTAAAAATCATGGTCTAGATAGAGATATCTCACGAAGAGTACCTGAAGTATAATATACTCCAGGAGTACACCAGTCTGACCCATATATATGTGGTTGTGTGTGCACATATATATTTAATATTGTAATTTGATATGCAATATTCGAATAAATGATATTTGGATTGCGGTTTTAAGATTATCCTCCATTTATAAGATAGACTACCATTATTATTGAAGTCAAAATAAAATAATAATAAATGATAATCAAAGATCCAACACTAAAAATGCTTAAGAAAGACTTAGTGGGGTAGCTAACTGTGCTGGAAAAGTCATTTGATTTTCAGAATTTTGCCTCTTGTATGTTTTTTTATAAATAAATGCAACAAATTTGTTTAGTCTTATTGGTTATGACTCTTGTCCTTGTTAGAAGAGACCCGGGTTCAAATCTTGACACTGATATTTTTTTCAAATAAAAAAATAAACAATTGCAATGACGAAAGTACCCTTCCTACTTTCACTCTCGTTGCAGAAAATTTGAAATGGAAGAAAGTTGAGTCATGAATCTCCATCATATATCTTATAGAAGATGGATGGCTTGGATCGGTTATTTAGGTGTATTACTAATAGTTCGACTTATCGTACAGTAGAACATCAATCCATTCTCATAGTGATTTAAATCTTATTCAATATTCACAAAGTTTCTTCAATACGCAACTAAGTTGGATTGGCTGTATGACTAGATGAAATTTTTGGAATCGTTGTTGCCTTGTTACATCCAAGTTTTTTCTTGTCCTTCTCGTAGCTTACCTGGCTTTTAACTTGAGATTTAAGGTTAGACGGTACCTTCAACCATCCATCAATGTAGAATTTGATGATGCGGAAGACGAAACAACACACGAGACAACGATTTTACGTGGTATCCTCGATCGATTGATTGATTGATCGAGACTAATCCACGGTGAGCTCAGAACGAGCTCACGGCTGATATTTTTTTAGGGACTACATTGTGACGGCTTGCTTACGACAGGTTCGTAGCTAAGTCTTATATAGAGATAGACTAGGGTTAAAACCCTAACGACAACCAAGTTTCCTTCTTTTACATGAACAAGGGAACAAGGGACTTGAAGGACAAGGAATTAATTACTTTTTGACTAAGTAATTAATATCTTCAACACTCCCCCTCAAGCGAAGACATGAATGACAAGAATGTCGAACTTGAAACTGAACAACACTCAAACAACCTCTTGCTGGCAATGACGACCTCTTGCTGGCAATGGCGATCCAACTGGCTGTGACTTTGTTCGCTTGCGGGAGGGTAGACAAATGATGAAACTACTCCATGCTTGACCCAGTTCTTTTGACAGTGAACTCAGCATGGTGAAACTCCTAGACGTCGTGGATGAGACTGATCCTACTTCATACTTGACCCAGTTCTTTGACAATGAACTCAGCATTGCGGAATTCCTTGACGTCTTGGATGAGATTGAAGACTGATGACTGCGTTGCTAACTTTGGAGTAGGGATGGCAAAAATATCCGTAACCGTGGATATCCACCCGAATCCGGCCTAATCGGGTAGGGTAAAACCCGAACCCGAAGGACATTTAGTGGGTATGGGTAAAACCCGAACACGAATATTGCGGGTAATGGGTGGGCATGGGTTTCTAACTATCCAACCCGAACCCGCCCGATTATACGCATGCATGTGTATTTTCTCTAGAAATAATTATTATTTTTCTCTAACATATTTTATATTTAGCATATAAATATAATATTATCATGAAATTGTGTTGTTTTAGTTAATTTTCTTCATTCTAGTGAACTATTGTCGTACTTTTCCTCTTACTAATGTGAGAATACGTGTGAATGTTAACATATTGGTTGGAGTTATGAAGAGAAATTATTATCCATGGATAACCGTGGATACCCGAAACCCGAACGGGTATGAGCATGGTTTTAATTTTCTACCCGTTTCACATATGGGTATGGGTATGGGTAAAACCCGAACTACTTTGGGTAGGGTAACGGATATGCACTATCCGTCCCCGACCCGACCCATTGCCATCCCTACTTTGGAGACTTCTACCTGCACTGCTGACTGTGCTTCCCCGAGCAACATGATTGATAGATACACGTGGTCGATTTGATTACTGAACTAGTCGACCTACATGTGTTGATTCCCTATTGGGCTAATACCACTACAACACCCGAACTATCCCGAAAAATGCCACTTGTGTCCTATTTTTTCCAATATTCCATCTATGTTCTTAACTATTATACTTTGTGCCATTTGTGTCCTGCCGATTTTGTTGACCGTTAAAGATAACGGTTGACCAAACGGTGGTCAAAGAGAAGTTGACTTTTGTTGACGTGGCAAAAATGTGGCTTCCACATAGATGCCACGTCATTGACACCTCATATTTTTAATTAAAATTAAATTAAAATTAAAAAATGTAAATTCAATAATATTATTAAGCCAAAATTTTAAATTGAACTTTTATTAATCAAAATAATTAAAAAATAAAACATAAAATCCTCATCGACCTCTTTCCCTTGTCTCTTCTCTGATCAATCTTTTGCCAAAAAAATTCTTCATACTCCTCAACTTTCTCCCCTTCCATAAGAATATCAAGCGTCTCCTACCAGCAACCCACAAATCCCGCACAGCATCCCCCGTCCCTCTCGACCTATTGAATTAAGCTTTTTAATTAGGCTTTGTAACTGACACAGAGTTCGTGTAGGGTTGTTGGAGCTGCCGGAATAGATTGGTTGTTTGGGGAATTTGAAGAGCTTGTATATCTCTGAGTTCATACTAGCGTAATCGGGTGTTGGACTTTTCCGTTCGAGTAGCAATGGTTCCTGCCGCCAATCCCGTCCAGATCCCCAAACTCAAAATTAGGGATTGCAAGCGCGCCGCCGTAAGGTCGGTTCCGCCGGGAAGCCTTCGCGCTGTCGAATGCCCCCAGGCAGAAGAGGAGTCCCGTGGGGAGCCAGAATGATAGGGCGGCGGCGTGGTCCCAGCCGCTGGTGGCAAAGCTTCACGAGAATTATCTCATGATGGGACAGGTGAGGAGATTAAAGAGCGAGGAATTGCTCGATTCGGCGGACGCCGTCGATGGCAGCAACTCATCATCCTCCACCTGCAACTCCTCGACAAAATCGGTAATCGAGATCCAGAAACTCATCATCCTCCACCTGCCACTCATCATCCTCCACCTGCAACTCCAATTGCAGGCATCACAATCTGTTGTGTTCCTATTTTGGGGGGTTTGGTTCTAGGGATTTGACTTCTCTGAGATCTGTAATCGAGATCCACCGTTCGATGTCCGAACTCTGCTCCAGTGGCCACGACCAGGAGTCCTTCGATCTCGCCAATTCACCAGATACGCGCACCATCTTCAGCTCATCATCAACCACCTCCTCCGATCCTCTCCGTCGCTTTCTGCTCCCATGGAGACCGGATGGAGAGGCATCTCCGAAGATCTCTCTGATGTTGCAGAAGCGAGTTAAGCCTATAGGAAGAAGAACAAGATCAGTGTTCTGGTCCAGTTCCTGTGCTCGTCTGTTCTGGAGCCGAGGGTTTACGGTTGCTCATCTCTTCCAGGCAACGATTCAATCTTGGAGGGGAAGAGGAGCGAACGAAGATATAGAGATTTTTTTTAGTTTTTTTATAAATATTATTTTATATAAATACAGATTAAAAAATTACACGTCAGATGCCACATCAGCGCTGACTAGATTTTCTGTTAAAAACTAACGGTCAACAAAAGTCAACACTAACGGAATCATAGTTCAGGACATAGATGGAATATTGGAAACAATAGGACACAAGTGGCATTTTCGCGATAGTTCGGGTGTTGTAGTGGTATTAGCCCTTCCCTATTCTCCCCCTCAAGTTGGAGCATGAGCAACGTGAATGCCCAACTTGAAAGTAAACAGAAACGAGAGGCAATAATATGTCTAAGAGTAAACCGGGAGAAGAATCATGCAACCTGTCCAAGCCTAGGGAATGAAAATCCCTTTCTCCTGCAATGCACAAAGCTTGACTTCCTTTTCTTGGCGGCTTTGTGACCTTGATGAGAATGACATAGCTTGAATGATAACAAGACTTCTTGACCGAACAAAAACTACTCAAGCTGAACCTTGAACATGAGACCAACAATACCACACGTTTATTGAACAAACCACCTGCTGCCTTCAACAAAACTAGGTTGTTGATGATTACTGGGACTAACAACTAAGTGCATTGAGGTGAGGATGGAAGCTTGGAAACAAAGGCTTCATTATATTCTTCGAAGGACCTTTTGTCCCCAATGATGTAGGAAGCATACAGAACTTGCCAACAAGCTTTTGTCCCCAATGATGAACCAATTGTGTTGACTACTTTGGAGAGACACGGAAGACGACCTGATTCGTGGACTTTTACTGAAGACGACGTGCAGGAGAGAGAGATCGCGAACGGCCGCGACATAAACCTTGACAGGTCGGTGATTCAGGAGCTCTCGGTGATGCTTGAATGGACCACGACCTTGATATTTTGGAAGGTCATTATTTGACAAAAATACCATCTTCGCTGGCCATGGTTTGACGGACTCGGCGGCGGATATGGGATTGACGAGCATCGCTGTGAGACAACGGCTGGGCGAGACCAAAACTTGGACAGCTTTGACCTTGAACCGATGACGTCGATGCATGCAACGGATCCGACGTAGGTAACTAAAACCCTTTGACTGGTGGACGGTTATGATGACGAATAGACGGCGGTGACGATGAGGCCACGTATGACTGAGGCGACGAACGACCGTGACTGGTCGGAGCTTGTGACTTGGCGGCAACGTCGACAGATTTCTCATCTGGACGACGACTGTGGCATCGAGCAGACTCATCTGCGAATCTCCCGATCTCTTGGATCCCGCGGCTGCCTGCCCGAAACCCCAGCCGAACAGAATTTGGACTGGACAGAGTAGCGACGTACGGTAGGAAAGCTCCGTGCGGCGAGGAGTCTTGACTGGGGATAGAGACGCGTTCGGCTCGGAATGGAACGTCCAACTTGACAACATGGATAGAGGAAAGTCGGCTGGTGGAGGAGACCTGCGAACGGAACGGAGCACCGATGCCAGATGGAGGAACCTCTTGCTGAACGAGACTGCTGGACGGCGATGATCCTTTGGACGGATCCCGAAGACAACGGTGAGGTTGGACTGATGACCTCGACTGACACGGTGACGAATCTCAAGACAAAGATCGGCAACGGAGAGGTAGACAGAAATCGAATCTAACCCTAATTCGGATCGAGTTTCGCTCTGATACCATGTAGAATTTGATGATGCGGAAGACGAAACAACACACGAGACAACGATTTTACGTGGTATCCTCGATCGATTGATTGATTGATCGAGACTAATCCACGGTGAGCTCAGAACGAGCTCACGTCTGATATTTTTTTAGGGACTACATTGTGACGGCTTGCTTACGACAGGTTCGTAGCTAAGTCTTATATAGAGATAGACTAGGGTTAAAAGTACCCTAACGACAACCAAGTTTCCTTCTTTTACATGAACAAGGAAACAAGGGACTTGAAGGACAAGGAATTAATTACTTTTTGACTAAGTAATTAATATCCTCAACAATCAATATTGTATACATATATAGAAACAATATATACGTACACGTCATAACTTGATATTCAATCACAAAGATATTTTATTTCTACCCTATCAAGTATCAACTATAATCCGCTCTTGACTTTTCAACTAAATAGTAAGCACCCAACACCCCCCCCCCCCCCCCCCCCCCCCAAAAAATTCCACCAATCAACCTTGATTAAGACGTTTACCAGCTTACATTAATTAACTCGACACAACCTATATCATTATGAGCTCCATTTAGTGATAAATTGTAATTAATTATCTCCACCAAAACCCTACACCGATCACCATCATCATGTCGCAAGGATAACTTTATTAAAATCTAGTTGATATATCCTATTATATTATAGAGATCGAATCAAATGTAAATCTCTTCCCATATCAGTCCAAATTTCATTTCATTATTATATCCATTAAAATATTCGCATAGATAGAAAGTGTCACCTGCCCAATTATCTATTTTGGACGTGGTGCCCATAGATTCAATACTGTCCAAGGTTGGATCCATTTGAGTTCGTCGGATCACTTGTTGACCCCACATCCTCATACATCTCCCTTATCCAAATCACAACCTCCACCTCATCATCACATGGTTTTTTTTTCTAGTTGATACATCAGCTACTATCGACACCGAGTCTTTTGTGATCTTCAATCTAAGATCACAGATAATACTACTAGATCAACTCATCTTTCACTTAATTAAACATACAATATAGGATCTTAATTACTTTTCGTATATCATATGATCAGTTACTATCGAAATTGAACCTTCTTAAGATCTTCAACCTAAGATCAGCGCGATAGGACCATTAGATCAATCTCACGTTCATTAGTTCGGAATGTACAACAATACAAACACACCAAGGATCTTACTTTTCATATATCGTAGGATCACAACAAGATGTTCTCTCGCACACACAAGACCCTTAAAAGTAGTAACGGCAGTAGTACAACACTAGTGGTGGTTGGTTATGGGAAAGCATTTCAAAGCAAACCATCAGAAAACGGATGCAGCAGCAGCACCCCACAAAAGACAAAACGACAATATTTACATATAGCAGTACTGGACAGGATCTCAGTTAACGTTTCTCATCCATTCATATCAGCTCATCATAGTAGTAGTAATCTTGCCACCTCGACACGTCAATTCCTCAACATCGTCATCTTTCATCATCTAGCGATGCTTGCTCCTCGTGTCCTCGCTGTAAAGCCTGCCCGCCACAGTTTCATCAACGAAACATAAATGAAAATTGCAGTGCTTATCAACGAAGTCACGAGACTTTGGACGGTTTGGACAAAAGACTTCTCGGTTACAGAAAGTTTCGATACCATATTAAAAATCATGTTGGTTCAATAATTAACTCGTTTTATTGATCATGTTGGTCCAATAATTAACTCGTTTTATTGGGAAAGATTCTGACGACGAATTCGAGCGTACCAGTCATAGATGGTGGGAGAGTTGGGCTGAGAGGGCTTGTCGTAGAGCTCATGAGCGCCGATGGACCTGGTGGCGAGGTTGCTCCCGGGATGGAACACGCTCCTCCACACGTTCTCCTTCGGGAGAGTACTTCCCGGCGTGCCGGGAGTCACCGGCGTCGACGGGCTCGCCGGCATGGACAGCGACTTCTGGAACTTGGTGGTGGTGCTCGCCCCTTCTCCATCTACAACAACAACAACAACGACAACGGTAATCTATCTGGATGCATACATAGAGGAAAACATATGTATGGTTTTTTTAGTTATTTACCGACGTTGAGGGGTTTGATTCTCCGGAGCCGGCCGAGGCCGCGCTCCGGCTGAGGTCCGGCCAGGACGTCGTCCCACATATTATCCAGCAGAACCATGGCTCCTGATCTCTTCTTCTTTCCTTTGTTTAGTGTCTTGAGTGTGGTGGACTGATGGCTGAGTGGGTTCTGGGGGTGAAATATATAGAGGCTTTTGGGCTTTGGGGAGCTGAAATATCTGTCAAGGGGACAGTTAAAATAAGACCATTATACTGTAAACTATTTTACAGCGGGTGAAAAAAATGGGAAATGGGGGAAGGATCAAGGATGGATAAGGATGAAAGGACGTGGGGGAAGGAGATGGGACCCGCGCAATAATATCTCCATCTAATTTCTATCTTGTAGTAGGGTTTGGTGGTTTGCTTGACAAGTGTGAAGTGTTAGCCTAATTATGTGAGTCCGTTTGTCCCATGCTTTGGACAAATCTTGGGGTCTCCACTCTCCACAGGCATTGTGACTGTGATCTCTGACAGGCGGGCTCCACCCCTGATTGATTAAGGTCCCGGAGAGGAGGTAGTGATTGTGTGCGGGGGGTTCTATCCAAGAGCCCACTTTTCTGTTTCTTTGATCGACTAACTCGCAATTGCATTGAGCAATCTGGCTATGGTGCTCACAACTGATAAGTGAGAATGTGGTGTGGAAGATACAATCATTGATTATGCGCTAGACGCTCCACGGTCGTTGGACGAACGCGATAACGATACTACGTTACTAAATACAACAGTCGACAACTAGTCGAATTGTCTATGAAAGAGTGTTTATGAGCGCCAATAAATGACAACCCTATTGTATCTACTGAGGAGTGAAATTACAAGAGGAGTGAACTTGGGTTAGATGGTTTTGTTGAAGACTTCCATGGGTTCACAAGCTAGTAACACTAACAGGCATAGAACTGGAAATTGGGGTAAGATGGGCCCTGCTGAAAAAGCCCATAAGCTGAGGGGCCTTCAGCTGTTGAAAATAAATAACAGGCAACCCACAGCTAGGGCTGCAAATGAGCCAAGCCGCTCGCGAGCAACTCGGCGTTCGAATCGGAAAAAATTCGTTTGACACTCGACTCGTTATTTAACAAGCCGGCTCGCGAGCCAACTCGTTAGTTAACGAGCCAAGCATGAGCTAGACCATGCTCAGCTTGATAAGCTCGCGAGCTAGCTTGATTCGGTGGTTTGTCGAGCTAAGCTCGCGAGCTGCCTTGTTTTGAGCTTGTGGAAGGATGAATTACTCTTTTAAACATGAACATTGTCTTCTAATACAGATGTGTATGAAATTTAGATGTTATTTATAGTTTCTAGTGTTCTTTCTATCATTTAAATTCTTATGTTTATACATTAATCTAGCAAATATAATTTTAAATCGAGCCCATCTCGAGCCGAGCGTGTACTCAGCTTGACAAGCTATGTTAATGAGCATTTATCGAGCTCTACCGAGTCGAGCTCGAGCTAGATTATTTTTATTCAAGCCGAGCTCGAGCTCGAGCTGGATTATCAAAATTCGAGTTCGAGCCGAGCTCGAGCTGAAAAATTAATAAACGAGCCGAGCTCAAGCTAAGCAAGAACTCGACTCGACTCGGCTCGTTTGCAGCCCTACCCACAGCTGCTCAACAATCCTTCTGCCCGCTACCAATGTACATACGCTTCATCACCCAAACACACTGCGGAAAGCAAAATCGACATATCGTTGTCTGTGCCTCACGAACGAAACCCACCTCTTATTTGCATACCAGATCTGCACGATCCGACCTGCTCCGAGCGTCCTGCGCTAATATCACACACTATACTATCAATGTGGGTCTCCCCTCCTTACCCTGTTTCTAACTCGCGTACTATCTCGAATCTCCTTCGAGAAATACGTACTACGTAACGTTTGCTTCTAATCAAAACACCAAATTAACCTGCCCATACCCCATGTCTAACAAACCAGTACTGTCTCACGTCACGATGGAGTATTATTGATATTGCGATACCCGACCTGCCTCACCTAGTAAATAGCCAGAGAGTGGTCTAGTACCGTGTAGGATTATTGTTGTCACACTTTGTGGAATTGCATGCCCCTATGTGCCGACCCTAAACTAAAGCCAGAGTACAAAGTACAACCTCTCTCTCGAAGCAAAAGTAGGCATCAACCAACGATCAAGCTAGCGCCTCGACATTTGTCATCGTTTCCACAGCAAAGCCACAACCAAGTCTTCCCCAGCCAGCAAGACCAGACAAACCTATGCACATCCACACGAACAACAACAGAATGCGACTTTTACCTTCTGCGTGAATTATTCCTTCCCCCATTTCCTCATAGGGAGATTCACCGTCGTAGTTTCCGAGGTAGATTCTAAATATTATTCTACTACGAGTCTAGTAAATCATTAATATCCCAAGATATCGGCATCGGGCACCAGAAGACAAAAGCTCTGCTCCACGGCCTCGAATTTCCGATGATCCCAATCAGGCCTGACGCCTTGTCTTCTTTCCTTGAGAAGCAAGGGATGGCGACGCACATAATCAGACGAGAAGACCCAGTTCCGAAAAATGCTCTGACTCGGCTATAGAACAAACAGGCAGCACGTACAATGGAGAACTGAAAGCTTTTACCTTCATCTCTATATATACGTGTGTGTAAAGAGCTGGCTTGCAACAGAGGAAGAAGAAAAAGCAATGGCCCCGCTGTGGCGAAACAAGGTGGCTCTGGATGCTGCGGCGGATATGGAGTCAGGGGATTCTCTCTCGTTTGCTGGCCTGCTGTCGATTCAAGATCAGCAACCTGGAAATCAAGATTGTCAAATGACCAAGAAGAAGAAGAAGCAGGATGATGAAGAGTTTGAGTTCAGTTGTACCGTGGGGGAGCCAGCAGGTAGCGGCCGCCTGCTGCCTCTCTTTGGGGTGTCCATCTCAGCTGGGAATGGGACAGAGAAGACTGCTTCCGTCGACATAGTTCTCATCTGCAGTGAGAAAAAACAGCCAGCTCGGAGCAACACCGTCGATGGAAGGAAAGCCGGGGAGAAGAAGAAGAAGAAGATGAAGAACAAGCGGTCATTCGGAGGGAGAATGTTCCGATCCTTCTTTTCCCCCTGCAAGGAATGCCGTGCACAGAACTCCATCGTCAAAGTTGCAGTAAGCTGAGAACATCATGTTCGTATTAACTTCATCACATGGTTTTATATACACAGGGTTTAGATTTTAGGTACTACAGGGCGTAGAAGATTTTAGCAGAATCAAGCTCTCGAGCTAAGCCCTTTACTGTTTTTTTCTTGAAATGAAGCGTGCTGAAAGTAATGAACCTGCAATCTTCTAGTTCCAATAAGCCAGCACGCAAGTGTGTCGTAGTTAGAGATGGCTGCTCAATGATCCACCGAACATTTTCAGCTGCTTTCTGGAAGATTCTGAAATTCTCCACCAGATTCAATACCAGAACATTTATGAAATTTCTGATACTGACTCTGATGCAATAGAGTACAGAGGAATCCCATCAGCCAGCTTCTTTTATCCGAATCACCAACCTACAAGAGAAGCACAAAGTTGTTACTGCAAGTGCACAACGCTACACGTCAACTAAAGCCAACTTCCAAGCATCACATACTAACCAGATCAATAGTCAGCGGATTTGTAAGGCAATTCTTAATTAGGTTTTTGATCCAACTCGGCATAGTGGCAGAGAACAACATGGTCTGGCGCTTAGGAGGCAACTCCTTGAAGATTGTTTCAAATCACTTTCAATGTCATCAACAAAACCAACTGCAAGCATCTGGTATGCTTCATCAATAACAACAAACTGGACCTCCGACAAAATCTGTGATCTGTAGCCTTTAATATCCAAAGAAAATGACCTTTCGTCGCCCAAAAAATTACGGAAATGCCACCCGAAAATAAATTGGCCTAAATCGGTGATTAATGGGCTTATCATCGCTAGAGAATAGGATCAATAGACTTCATTATCAATGGAGAATGACCCCGACCGGATTCTGTGAACTATAGCCTCCAGAATGGAAAGAAAATGGCGTTTCGGAAAAAACGCCCGAAATCTGTGATGGTACCCCTTTGGAATCTGCCAAAAATTGACCCGAAATAAATCCGCCCATATCAGTGCTTAATAGACTTAATCATCGTTGAAGAATAGCCTCAGGCCGAATCCGTGATATGTAGCCTTCAATATCCAAAGAAAATGGCCTTTCGTCGCCCAAAAAATTACGAAAATGACATCCGAAAAATAAATTGACCCAAATCGGTGCTTAATGGGCTTATCGTCCTGGGAGAATAGGATAAATAGACTTCATTATCAGTAGAGAATAGCCTCGGCTTGATTCCGTGATCTGTAGCCTCCAAAATCGGAAGAAAATGACATTTCGGGAAAATTGCCCGAAATCTATGATGGTACCACTTTGGAATCTGCCAAAAATTGACCCGGAATAAATCCGCCCAAATCGGTGCTTAATGGACTTAATCATCGTTGAAGAATAGCCATAGGCCGAATCCGTGATCTGTAGCCTTCAATATCCAAAGAAAATGGTCTTTCGTCGCCCAAAAAATTACGAAAATGCCATCAGAAAATAAATTGGCCCAAATCGGTGCTTAATTGGCTTATCATCCCTGGAGAATAGGATCAATAGACTTCATTATCGGTGGAGAATAGCCCCTACAGGATTTCGTGATCTGTAGCCTCCATAATCGAAAGAAAATGGCTTTTCGGAAAAAATGCCCGAAATTTGTGATGGTACCTCTTTGGAATCTGCCAAAAATTGACACGGAAGAAATCCGCCCAAATCGGTGCTTAATGGACTTAATCATCATTGAAGAATAGCCTCAAGCCGAATCCGTGATCTGTAGCCTTCAATATCCAAAGAAAATGGCATTTCGTCGCCCAAAAAATTACGAAAATGCCATACGAAAATAAATTGGCCTAAATCGGTGCTTAATGGGCTTATCATCCCTGGAGAATAGGATGAATAGACTTCACTATCTGTGGAGAATAGCCTCGGCCTGATTTCGTGATATGTAGCCTCCAGAATCGAAAGAAAATGGCATTTCGAAAAAATCGCCGGAAATGTGTGATGGTACTCCTTTTAATCTGCTAAAATTGACCCGGAATAAATCCACCAAAATCGGTGATTAATGGATTTAATCATCGTTGAAGAATAGCCTCAGGCCGAATCCGTGATCTGTAGCCTGCAATATCCAAAGAAAATGGTCTTTCGTCGCCCAACAAAATACCAAAATGCCATCCAAAAATAAATTGGCTTAAATCAGTTCTTAATGGGCTGAAGATCTCTGGAGAATAGGATCAATAGACTTCATTATCAGTGGAGAATAGCCTCGGCCTGATTCCGTGATTTGTAGCCTCTTGAATCGAAAGAAAAGGGCATTTCGGAACAATCGTCGAAAATCTGTGATTGTACCCCTTTGGAATCTGCCAAAAATTGACCCGAAATAAATCCGCCCAATAGGTGCTTAATGGACTTAAACATCGTTGAAGAATAGCCTCAGGCCGAATCCCTGATCTGTAGCCTTCAATATCGAAAGAAAATAGCCTTTCATCGCCGAAAAAATTACGAAAATGCCATCGGAAAATAAATTGGCACAAATCTGTGCTTAATGGGCTTATTATCCTGGAGAATAGAATCAATAAACTTCATTATCGGTGGAGAATAGTCTCGGCCTCATTCTGTGATCCGTAGCCTCCATAATCGAAAGAAAATGGCATTTCGGAAAAATAGCCCAAAATCTGTGATGGTACCCCTTTGAAATCTGCCAAAAAATTGACCCGGAATAATATGCCCAAATCGGTGCTAATGGACTTAATCATCATTGAAGAATAGCCTCAGGCTGAATCCGTGATTTGTAACCTTCAATATCGAAAGAAGATGGCCTTTCTTCACCCAAAAAATTACGAAATGTCATCCGAAAATACATTGGCCAAAATCGGTGCTTAATGGACTTATCACCAATGGAGAATAGGATCAATAGACTTCATTATTAGTGGAGAATAGCCTCGGCCTGATTCCGTGATCTATAGCCTCCAGAATCGAAAGAAAATGGCATTTCGGAAAAATCGCCCAAAATCTGTGATGTTACCCCTTTGGAATCTGCCAAAAATTAATCCGGAATAAATCCGCCCAAATTGGTGCTTAATGAACTTAATCATTGTTGAAGAATAGACTCAGGCCGAATCCGTGATCTGTAGCCTTCAATATCCCAAGAAAATGGCCTTTCATCGCCCAAAAAATTACGAAAATGCCATCCGAAAATAAATTGGCCCAAATCAGTTCTAAATGTGATTATCATCCCTGGAGAATAGGATCAATAGACTTCATTATCAGTGGAGAATAGCCTCGGCCTGATTCCGTGATCTGTAGCCTCCTGAATCGAAAGAAAATGGCATTTCGGAAAAATCGCTCGAAATCTGTGATGGTACCCCTTTGAAATCTGCCAAAAAATTGACCCGGAATAAATCCGCCCAAATCGGTGCTTAATGGACTTAATCATCGTTGAAGAATAGTCTGAGGCCGAATCCGTGATCTGTAGCCTTCAATATCCCAAGAAAATGAAATTTCGTCCACCAAAAAATTACGAAATATCATCTGAAAATACATTCACCCAAATCGGTGATTAATGGGCTTATCATCAATGGAGAATAGGATCAATCGACTTCATTATCAGTGGAGAATAGCCTCGGCCTGATTCCGTGATCTATAGCCTCCAGAATTGAAAGAAAATGGCATTTCGGAAAAATCGCCTGAAATCTGTGATGGTACCACTTTGGAATCTGCCAAAAATTGACCCGGAATAAATCCACCCAAATTGGTGCTTAATGGACTTAATCATTGTTGAAGAATAGCCTCAGCCGAATCCGTGATCTGTAGCCTTCAATATCGCAAGAAAATGGCCTTTCGTCGCCCAAAAAATTACGAAATGTCATCCGAAAATACATTCGCCCAAATCGGTGCTTAATGGGCTTATCATCAATGGAGAATAGGATCCATAGGCTTCATTATCAGTGGAGAATATCCTCGGCCTGATTCCGTGATCTGTAGCCTCCAGAATCGAAAGAATTTGGCATTTCGGAAAAATCGCCCAATATCTATGATGGTACCCCTTTGAAATATGCCAAAAATTGACCCTGAATAAATCTGCCCAAATCGGTGCTTAATGGACTTAATCATCGTTGAAGAATAGTCTCAGGCTGAATCCGTGATCTGTAGCCTTCAATATCCCAAGAAAATGGCCTTTCGTCGCCCAAAAAATTACGAAATGTCATTAGAAAATACATTAGCCCAAATCGGTGCTTAATGGGCTTATCATCAATGGAGAATAGGATCAATATACTTCATTATCAGTGGAGAATAGCCTCGGCCTGATTCCGTGATCTATTGCCTCCAGAATCTAAAGAAAATGGCATTTCGGAAAAATCGCTTGAAATCTGTGATGGTACCCCTTTGGAATCTGCCAAAAATTGACCCATAATAAATCCGCCCAAATTTGTGCTTAATGGACTTAATCATCAGTGAAGAATAGCCTTAGACCGAATCCATGATCTGTAGCCTTCAATATCCCAAGAAAATGGCCTTTCATCGCCCAAAAAATTAATAAAATGCCATCCGAAAATAAATTGACTCAAATCGGTGCTTAATGGGATTATCATCCCTGAAGAATAGGATCAATAGACTTCATTATCAGTGGAGAATAGCCTCGGCCTGATTCCGTGATCTGTAGCCTCCAGAATTGAAAGAAAATGGGATTTCGGAAAAATCGTCCGAACTCTGTGATGGTATCCCTTTGAAATCTGTCAAAAATTGACCCGGAATAAATTCGACCAAATCGGTGCTTAACGGACTTAATCATCGTTGAAGAATAGACTCAGGCCGAATCCGTGATCTGTAGCCTACAATATCCCAAGAAAATGGCCTTTCGTCGCCCAAAAATGTATGAAATGTCAGAAAATACATTGGCCCAAATCGGTGCTTAACGGGCTTATCATCAATGGAGAATAGGATCAATAGACTTCATTATCTGTGGAGAATAGCCTCGGCCTGATTCCGTGATCTATAGCCCCCTGAATTTAAAGAAAATGGCATTTCTGAAAAATCGCCCGAAATCTGCGATGGTACCCCTTTGGAATCTGCCAAAAATTGACCCGGAATAAATTCGCCCAAATTGGTGTTTAATGGAATTAATCATCATTGAAGAATAGCCTCAGGACGAATCCATGATCTGTAGCCTTCAATATCCCAAGAAAATGGCCTTTCATCGCCCAAAAAATTAATAAAATGCCATCCGAAAATAAATTGACTCAAATCAGTGCTTAATGGGATTATCATCCCTGAAGAATAGGATCAATAGACTTCATTATCAGTAGAGAATAGCCTCGGCCTGATTCCGTGATCTGTAGTCTCCAGAATTGAAAGAAAATGGGATTTCGGAAAATCGCCCGAAATCTGTGATGGTATCCCTTTGAAATCTGTCAAAAATTGACCCGAAATAAATCCGCCCAATCCGGTGCTTAACGGACTTAATCATCGTTGAAGAATAGACTCAGGCCGAATCCGTGATCTGTAGCCTTCAATATACTAAGAAAATGGCCTTTCGTCGCCCAAAAAATTACGAAATGTCATCCGAAAATACATTGGCCCAAATCGGTGCTTAATGGGCTTATCATCAATAGAGAATAGGATCAATAGACTTCATTATCAGTGTAGAACAGCCTCGGCCTGATTTCGTGATCTATAGCCTCCAGAATCGAGAGAAAATGACATTTCGGAAAAATTGCCCGAAATCTGTGATGGTACCCCTTTGAAATATGCCAAAAATTGACCCGGAATAAATCTACCCAAATCGGTGCTTAATGGACTTAATCATCGTTGAAGAATAGGTTCAGGTCGAATTCGTGATCTGTAGTCTTCAGTATCCAAAGAAAATGGCATTTCATCGCCCAAAAAATTACGAAAATGTCATCCGAAAATAAATGGGCTCAAATCGGTGATTAATGGGATTATCATCCCTGGAGAGATAACGCCAACTACTCATGTCTTGGATTCGAACCAATACAAGCTACAGTTCCTTTTTTAGTAGACCATGAGGTATGAGATTAGCTTTTGATTGCTCGCTACGCCCCTTAGGTTCCTGGGATAGTCTCTTTATACGATAAAAGTGATAAGAGACGTTTCAGTATAGCTGTAACCAGCCTTCCTTAGGTGCAGAGCTTCCATTCACGATGGGAAGTAGGTAGATCGTCTTTCTCTTATAGGGTGACAATGTATGTACCCTTATCTCATGAATGTGAATAATTTCTTTCTCTATAAGGGTGACAAGGTATGTAGCCTGATCTTATGAATGAATGAATGAATGAATGAAATTTTTTTTTTCTCTATAAGGGTGAAAATATATGTATATACCCCATAGGATCAATAAACTTCATTATCAGTGGAGAATAGCCTCGGCCTGATTCCGTGATCTGTAGCCTCCAGAATCGAAAGAAAATGGCATTTCAGAAATATCGCCTTAAATCTGTGATGGTACCCCTTTGGAATCTGCCAAAAATTGACCCAGAATAAATCTGCCCAAATTTTTGCTTAATGGACTTAATCATTGTTGAAGAATAGCCAAAGGCCGAATCCGTGATCTGTAGCCTTCAATATCCCAAGAAAATGGCCTTTCGTTGCCCAAAAAATTACGAAAATGTAATCCGAAAATAAATTGGCCCAAATCGGTGCTTAATGGGCTTATCTTCAATGGAGAATATGATCAATAGACTTTATTATCAGTGGAGAATAGCCTCGGCCACATTCCGTGATCTGTAGCCTCCAGAATCGATAGAAAATGGTATTTCGGAAAAATCGCCCGAAATCTGTGATGTACCCCTTTGGAATCTGCCAAAAATTGAACCGGAATAAATCCGCCCAAATTTTTGCTTAATGGACTTAATCATCGTTGAAGAATAGCCTCAGGTCGAATCCGTGATCTGTAGCCTTCAATATCCCAAGAAAATGGCCTTTCATTGCCCAAAAAATTGCGAAAATGTCATCCGAAAATAAATTGGCTCAAATCGATGCTTAATGGGATTATCATCCTTGGAGAATAGAATTAATAGACTTCATTATCAGTGGAGAATAGCTTTGACCTGATTCCGTGATCTTTAGCCTCCAGAATCGAAATAAAATGGTATTTCGGAAAAATCGCCCGAAATCTGTGATGGTACCTCTTTAAAATCTGCCAAAAATTGACCCGGAATAAATCCGCCCAAATTGGTGCTTAATGGACTTAATCATCATTGAAGAATAGCCTCCGGCCAAATCCGTGATCTGTAGCCTTCAATATCCCAAGAAAATGGCCTTTCATCGCCCAAAAAATTAATAAAATGCCATCCGAAAATAAATTGACTCAAATCGGTGCTTAATGGTATTATCATCCCTAAAGAATAGGATCAATAGACTTCATTATACGTGGAGAATAGCCTCGACCTGATTCTGTGATCTGTAGCCTCCAAAATTGAAAGAAAATGGGATTTCGGAAAAATCGCCCGAAATCTGTATTGGGACCCCTTTGAAATCTGTTAAAAATTGACCCGGAATAAATCCGCCCAAATCAGTGCTTAACGGACTTAATCATCATTGAAAAATAGACTCAGGCCGAATCCGTGATCTGTAGCCTTCAATATCCTAAGAAAATGGCGTTTCGTCGCTCAAAAAATTACGAAATGTTATCCGAAAATACATTGGCCCAAATCGGTGCTTAATGGGCTTATCATCAATGGAGAATAGGATCAATAGACTTCATTAACTGGGGATAATAGCCTCGGCCTGATTCCGTGATCTATAGCCTCCAGAATCGAAAGAAAATGGCATTTTGGAAAAATCGCTCGAAATCTGTGATGGTACCCCTTTGAAATATGCCAAAAATTGACCCGGAATAAATCTGCCAAATAGGTTCTTAATGGACTTAATCATCGTTGAAGAATACCCTCATGCCGAATACGTGATCTATAGCCTTCAATATCCCAAGAAAATGGCCTTTCGTCGCCCAAAAAATTACGAAATGTCATCCGAAAGTACATTGGCCCAAATCGGTGCTTAATGGGCTTATCATCAATGGAGAATAGGATCAATAGACTTCATTATCTGTGGAAAATAGCCTCGGCCTGATTCCGAGATCTATAGCCTCCAGAATCGAAAGAAAATTGCATTTCAGAAAAATCGCCGGAAATTTGTGATGGTACCCCTTTGAAATATGCCAAAAACTGACCCGGAATAATTCTGCCCAAATCGTTGCTTAATTGACTTAATCATCGTTGAAGAATAGCCTCAGACCGAATCCGTGATCTGTAGCCTTCAATATCCCAAGAAAATGGCCTTTCGTCGCCCAAAAAATTACGAAATGTCATCCGAAAATACATTGACCCAAATCGGTGCTTAATGGGCTTATCATCAATGTAGAATAGGATCAATAGACTTCATTATCATTGAAGAATAGCCTCGGCCTGATTCCGTGATCTATAGCCTCCAGAATCTAAAGAAAATGGCATTTCGGAAAAATCGCCCGAAATCTGTGATGGTACCCCTTTGGAATCTGCCAAAAATTGACCCGGAATAAATCCGCCCAAATTGGTGCTTAATGGACTTAATCATCATTGAAGAATAGCCTCAGGCCGAATCCGTGATCTGTAGCCTTCAATATCCCAAGAAAATGGCCTTTCATCGCCCAAAAAATTAATAAAATGCCATCCGAAAATAAATTGACTCAAATCGGTGCTTAATGGGATTATCATCCCTGAAGAATAGGATCAATAGACTTCATTATCAGTGGAGAATAGCCTCGGCCTGATTCCGTGATCTGTAGCCTCCAGAATTGAAAGAAAATGGGATTTCGGAAAAATCACACGAAATCTGTGATGGTACCCCTTTGAAATCTGTCAAATATTGACCCAGAATAAATCCGCCCAAATCGGTGCTTAACGGACTTAATCATCGTTGAAGAATAGACTCAGGCCGAATCCGTGATCTGTAGCCCTTAATATCCTAAGAAAATGGCCTTTCGTCGCCCAAAAAATTACGAAATGTCATCCAAAAATACATTGGCCCAAATCGGTGCTTAATGGGCTTATCATCAATGGAGAATAGGATCAATAGACTTCATTATCTGTGGAGAATAGCCTCGGCCGGATTCCGTGATCTATAGCCTCTAGAATCGAAAGAAAATGGCATTTCGGAAAAATCGCTCGAAATCTGTGATGGTACCCCTTTGAAATATGCCAAAAATTGACCCGAATAAATCTGCCCAAATTGTTGCTTAATGGACTTAATCATCATTGAAGAATAGCCTCAGGCCGAATCCGTGATCTGTAGCCTTCAATATCCCAAGAAAATGGCCTTTCATCGCCCAAAAAATTAATAAAATGCCATCCGAAAATAAATTGACTCAAATCGGTGCTTAATGGGATTATCATCCCTGAAGAATAGGATCAATAGACTTCATTATCAGTGGAGAATAGCCTCGGCCTGATTCCGTGATCTATAGCCTCCAGAATCTAAAGAAAATGGCATTTCGGAAAAATCGCCCGAAATCTGTGATGGTACCCCTTTGGAATCTGCCAAAAATTGACCCGGAATAAATACGCCCAAATTTTTGCTTAATGGACTTAATCATCGTTGAAGAATAGCCTCAGGCAGAATCCGTGATTTGTAGCCTTCAATATCCCAAGAAAATGGCCTTTCATTGCCCAAAAAATTGCGAAAATGTCATACGAAAATAAATTGGCTCAAATCGATGCTTAATGGGATTATCATCCTTGGAGAATAGAATTAATAAACTTCATTATCAGTGGAGAATAACCTTGGCCTGATTCCGTGATCTTTAGCCTCCAGAATCGAAAGAAAATGACATTTCGGAAAAATCGCCCGAAATCTGTGATGGTACCCCTTTGAAATATGCCAAAAATTGACTCGGAATACATTGCCCAAATCGGTGCTTAATGTACTTAATCATCGTTGAAGAATAGCCTCAGGCCGAATCCGTGATCTGTAGCCTTCAATATCCCAAGAAAATGGCCTTTCATCGCCCAAAAAATTAATAAAATGCCATCCGAAAATAAATTGACTCAAATCGGTGCTTAATGGTATTATCATCCCTGAAGAATAGGATCAATAGACTTCATTATACGTGGAGAATAGACTCGACCTGATTCTGTGATCTGTAGCCTCCAGAATTGAAAGAAAATGGGATTTCGGAAAAATCGCCCGAAATCTGTGATGGGACCCCTTTGAAATCTGTTAAAAATTGACCCGAAATAAATCCGCCCAAATCCGTGCTTAACAGACTTAATCATCATTGAAAAATAGACTCAGGCCGAATCCATGATCTGTAGCCTTCAATATCCTAAGAAAATGGCCTTTCGTCGCTCAAAAAATTACGAAATGTTATCCGAAAATACATTGGCCCAAATCGGTGCTTAATGGGATTATCATCAATGGAGAATAGGATCAATAGACTTCATTAACTGTGGATAATAGCCTCGGCATGATTCCGTGATCTATAACCTCCAGAATCGAAAGAAAATGGCATTTCGGAAAAATCGCTCGAAATCTGTGATGGTACCCCTTTGAAATATGCCAAAAATTGACCCGGATTAAATCTGCCCAAATCGGTTCTTAATGGACTTAATCATCGTTGAAGAATACCCTCAGGTCGAATCCGTGATCTGTAGCCTTCAATATCCCAAGAAAATGGCCTTTCATTGCCCAAAAAATTGCGAAAATGTCATCCGAAAATACATTGGCCCAAATCGGTACTTAATGGGCTTATCATCAATGGAGAATAGGATCAATAGTCTTCATTATCAGTGGAGAATAGCCTCGGCCTGATTCCGTGATCTATAGCTTCCAGAATCAAAATAAAATGGCATTTCGGAAAAATTGCCCGAAATCTGTTATGGTACCCCTTTGAAATATGCCAAAAATTGACTCGGAATACATTGCCCAAATCGGTGCTTAATGTACTTAATCATCGTTGAAGAATAGCCTCAGGCCGAATCCGTGATCTGTAGCCTTCAATATCCTAAGAAAATGGCCTTTCGTCGCTCAAAAAATTACGAAATGTTATCCGAAAATACATTGGCCCAAATCGGTGCTTAATGGGCTTATCATCAATGGAGAATAGGATCAATAGACTTCATTAACTGTGGATAATAGCCTCGGCCTGATTCCGTGATCTATAACCTCCAGAATCGAAAGAAAATGGCATTTCGGAAAAATCGCTCGAAATCTGTGATGGTACCCCTTTGAAATATGCCAAAAATTGACCCGGATTAAATCTGCCCAAATCGGTTCTTAATGGACTTAATCATCGTTGAAGAATACCCTCAGGTCGAATCCGTGATCTGTAGCCTTCAATATCCCAAGAAAATGGCCTTTCATTGCCCAAAAAATTGCGAAAATGTCATCCGAAAATACATTGGCCCAAATCGGTACTTAATGGGCTTATCATCAATGGAGAATAGGATCAATAGTCTTCATTATCAGTGGAGAATAGCCTCGGCCTGATTCCGTGATCTATAGCTTCCAGAATCAAAATAAAATTGCATTTCGGAAAAATTGCCCGAAATCTGTTATAGTACCCCTTTGAAATATGCAAAAAATTGACCCGGAATAAATCTGCCCAAATCGGTGCTTAATGGACTTAATCATCGTTGAAGAATAGGTTCAGGCCGAATCCGTGATCTGTAGTCTTCAATATCGCAAGAAAATGGCCTTTCGTCGCCCAAAAAATTACGAAATGTCATCCGAAAATACATTGGCCCAAATCGGTGCTTAATGGGCTTGTCATCATTGGAGAATAGGATCAATAGACTTCATTATCAGTGGAGAATAGCCTCGGCCTGATTCCGTGATCTATAGCCTCCAGAATTGAAAGAAAATGGTATTTCGGAAAAATCGCCCGAAATCTGTGATGGTACCCCTTTGAAATATGCCAAAAATTGACCCGGAATAAATCTGCCCAAATCGGTGCTTAATGGACTTAATCATCGTTGAAGAATAGGTTCAGGCCGAATCCGTGATCTGTAGTCTTCAATATCGCAAGAACATGGCTTTTCGTCGCCCAAAAAATTACGAAATGTCATCCGAAAATACATTGGCCCAAATCGGTGCTTAATGGGCTTATCATCAATGGACAATAGGATCAATAGACTTCAGTATCAGTGGAGAATAGCCTCGGCCTGATTCCGTGATCTAAACCCTCCAGAATCAAAAGAAAATGGCATTTCGGAAAAATCGCTCGAAATCTGTGATGGTACCCGCTTTGAAATATGCAAAAAATTGATCCGGAATAAATCTGCCCAAATCGGTGCTTAATGGACTTAATCATCGTTGAAGAATAGGTTCAGGCCGAATCCGTGATCTGTAGTCTTCAATATCGCAAGAAAATGGCTTTTCGTCGCCCAAAAAATTATGAAATGTCATCCGAAAATACATTGGCCCAAATTGGTGCTTAATGGGCTTATCATCAATGGAGAATAAGATCAATAGACTATATTATTAGTGGAGAATAGCCTTGGCCTTATTCCGTGATCTATAGCCTCCAGAATCGAAAGTAAATGGCATTTCGGAAAAATCGCCTTAAATCTGTGATGGTACCCCTTTGAAATATGCCAAAAATTGACCCGTAATAAATCTGCCCAAATCGGTGCTTAATGGACTTAATCATCGTTGAAGAATAGGTTCAGGCCGAATCCGTGATCTGTAGTCTTCAATATCGCAAGAAAATGGCCTTTCGTCGCCCAAGAAATTACGAAATGTCATCCGAAAATACATTGGCCCAAATCGGTGCTTAATGGTCTTATCATCAATGGAAAAAGGATCAATAGACTTCATTATCTGTGGAGAATAGCCTCGACCTGATTCCGTGATCTATAGCCTCCAGAATCGAAAGAAAATGGCATTTCGGAAAAATCGCTCGAAATCTGTGATGGTACCCCTTTGAAATATGCCAAAAATTGACCCGGAATAAATCTGCCCAAATCGGTGCTTAATGGACTTAATCATCGTTGAAGAATAGGTTCAGGCCGAATCCGTGATCTGTAGTCTTCAATATCGCAAGAAAATGGCCTTTCGTCGCCCAAGAAATTACGAAATGTCATCCGAAAATACATTGGCCCAAATCGGTGCTTAATGGTCTTATCATCAATGGAAAAAGGATCAATAGACTTCATTATCTGTGGAGAATAGCCTCGACCTGATTCCGTGATCTATAGCCTCCAGAATCGAAAGTAAATGGCATTTCGGAAAAATCGCCTTAAATCTGTGATGGTACCCCTTTGAAATATGCCAAAAATTGACCAGGAATAAATCTGCCCAAATCGGTGCTTAATGGACTTAATCATCATTAAGAATAGGTTCAGGCCGAATCTGTGATCTGTAGTCTTCAATATCGCAAGAAAATGGCCTTTCGTCGCCCAAAAAATTACGAAATTTCATCCGAAAATACATTGGCCCAAATCGGTGCTTAATGGGCTTATCATCAATGGAGAATAGGATTAATAGACTTCATTATCTGTGGAGAATAGCCTCGGCCTGATTCCGTGATCTATAGCCTCCAGAATCGAAAGAAAATGGCATTTCGGAAAAATTGCTCGAAATCTGTGATGGTACCCCTTTGAAATATGCCAAAAATTGACCCGGAATAAATCTGCCCTAAACGTTGCTTAATGGACTTAATCATCGTTGAAGAATAGGTTCAGGCCGAATCCGTGATCTGTAGTCTTCAATATCGCAAGAAAATGGCTTTTCGTCGCCCAAAAAATTCCGAAATGTCATTCGAAAATACATTGGCCCAAATCGGTGCTTAATGGGCTTATCATCAATGGAGTATAGGATCAATAGACTTCATTATCAGTGGAGAATAGCCTCGGCCTGATTCCGTGATCTATAGCCTCCAGAATCGAAAGAAAATGGCATTTCGGAAAATTCGCCTTAAATCTGTGATGGTACCCCTTTGAAATATGCCAAAAATTGACCAGGAATAAATCTGCCCAAATCGGTTCTTAATGGACTTAATCATCGTTGAAGAATAGGTTCAGGCTGAATCCGTGATCTGTAGTCTTCAATATCGCAAGAAAATGGCCTTTCGTCGCCCAAAAAATTACGAAATGTCATCCGAAAATACATTGGCCCAAATTGGTGCTTAATGGGCTTATCATCAATTGAGAATAGGATCAATAGACTTCATTATCTGTGGGGAATAGGCTTGGCCTGATTCCGTGATCTATAGCCTCCAGAATCGAAAGTAAATGGCATTTCGGAAAAATCGCCTTAAATCTGTGATGGTACCCCTTTGAAATATGCCAAAAATTGACCCGGAATAAATCTGCCCAAATCTGTGCTTAATGGACTTAATCATCGTTGAAAAATAGGTTCAGGCCGAATCCGTGATCTGTAGTCTTCAATATCGCAAGAAAATGGCCTTTTCGTCGCCTAAAAAATTATGAAATGTCATCCGAAAATACATTGGCCCAAATCGGTGCTTAATGGGCTTATCATCAATGGAGAATAGGATCAATAGACTTCATTATCAGTGGAGAATAGCCTCGGCCTGATTCCGTGATCTATAGCCTCCAGAATCGAAAGTAAATGGCATTTCGGAAAAATCGCCTTAAATCTGTGATGGTACCCCTTTGAAATATGCCAAAAATTGACCCGGAATAAATCTGCCCAAATCGGTGCTTAATGGACTTAATCATCGTTGAAGAATAGGTTCAGGCCGAATCTGTGATCTGTAGTCTTCAATATCGCAAGAAAATGGCTTTTCGTCGCCCAAAAAATTACGAAATGTCATCCGAAAATACATTGGCCCAAATCGGTGCTTAATGGGCTTATCATCAATGGAGAATAGGATCAATAGGTGAACTGAGTTGGTGGCCAGTGTATGCTATGGAGGCCAGATCCGGGTTAGAGCAGCAGGTGGCTGAGTTGGTGCAGACATTGAAGCAGCCTAACAGTCTCCTTCCGGGCCGAGGTGCAGCTACGCCTCCAGTAGCTCAGTGTCAGTGGTGTGAGAGCCCGAATCACCTCGTGGAGGATTGTCAGTCTATGAGGGAGTCCTCCACTCCCCAAGAGCAGGTGGCCTTCATCGCCAATGCTCGGCGCCTCGACCCATACAGCAACTCCTACAATGAAGGATGGCGCCAGCATCCCAACTTCGCCTGGAGCAGCAACACCAACAAACCACCTGGTTTCCCAGCACCAGCAGGTGGTTTTCAGCAGAGGTAGCCCTTCCAGGATAGGCAGGGGCCACCACCACAACAGCAGCCTTACCAGCCTAGGCAAGAGCAGCCATTCCAGCAGCCTCAGCGTCAGTATGCCGAGCCAGCAGCAGCGCCAGCTCCCGATAATCAGATGACTGAGCTGAAGAACATTTTGGCAGCATTCATGACCACCAGCCAGGCAAGTATCACGAGGATGGATCAGACCATAGCTTCACTGGAGGCAGGCCAGAGAACCCTAGAGGCAGGCCAGAGAAACCAAGGTGCCATTCTGCAAGATCTACAGCACCAAGTCGGTGCCCTAGCGCGCCAACTTACTGCCCGGGCCCCGGGGACTCTATCTGCCACCACCACCCCCAATCCACGGGACCCGCATGAGACCGCACATGCCATTTTCACCCTGAGCAGCAGGCCTACATCAGCTGATCCTGCCCCGACCAGGCAGGAGGAACCACTACCTGCTTCAGCACTTCCAGCCGGTGATGCAGAAGTGCGGGTGGAGAAGGAAGCCCCTGCTCCCAAGCCACAACCAGTGGTTAAGGAGCATGTGCCCCAGCTTCCCTTCCCCACTCGCCTTCACAAAGACAAGCTGGAGACTGAGTTTGCCAATTTTATGGCAATGTTGAAGCAGCTCAACATCAGCGTACCATTTGTGGAGGCACTGTCGAAGATGCCCAAGTACGCTAAGTTCATGAAAGATCTCTGCACCAACAAGAAGAAACTTGGGGATCTCTCGACAGTGCTGCTGAGCGAGGAATGTTCTGCCATCCTGCAGAACAAGCTGCCCGAAAAGCGCAAGGATCCAGGGAGTTTTACTATCCCTCTTACTATTGGCAGCATGCATGTAGGAAAGTCCTTGGCGGACCTAGGAGCTAGCATCAATGTCATGCCATATAAATTGTTCAAAAAGCTAGACCTAGGTGAACTTAGCCCTACTAGGATGAGCATTCAGCTAGCTGATCGTTCCGTGGTGCATCCTAGGGGTATCATAGAAGATTTGCTTGTTAATGTGGGTGCATTCACATATCCTGTTGATTTTGTTATTCTGGATATAAATGATGATGTGGATGTGCCGTTGATTCTAGGTAGACCATTTCTTGCCACCGCCAAGGCACTGATTGATGTGCATGATGGTAAACTGATCCTGCGTGCGGGAAATGAACATGCTATTTTTCCTGTGACTGAGTTTGATCATTGTGCTATGATTTCTGTATCGCCTGTGCATGCTATTTCTGATCAGGTACACGAGCCTGTCGTGTACCCTTCTGCACCCCTCATTTTGCAGGACCCGCCTATCATTCCTTCGCCGCCACTCCATCCAGTCTCGCCTCCGAACAAAAAGCTCAAGGAGGAGTGGCGACCGAAGCCGCAGGTGGCTAAGCCGGCACGGAAGAAGAGTGGAGACCACTATGAGCTGGTCCCACCCCCTGCACCACGACCACCCTGGCCATCCGAGTACTCACTCGCCTGCATCTTGCCGGATGGCCAGGTCGAGCTGACCGATGCTGGTGGTTGCAACCGTCGGGTGCACGGTCACCACCTGAAGCTGTACCTCAAGAGCGATGTGGATCCGCTCTTGGAGGCACCTGTTCCTGCACCTCCCTGAGTATCCACCGTGGGCGTCCAGCTAAAAGACGGTAAAGAAGCGCTTGTGGGGAGGCAACCCCACCACGGTTTGACTTTCTTTCTTATGTTTCGAGTCGGATTGCGATTTGGTTTTGTTTTGGTTTGTTTCCTTTGTTCTGGATGATGTCTTATTGGGCTGACATCGGACCTAACATATTCTGGTTGAGCTCTTCTGTTCCCCTTGAGCTGTGTTGTGTTCCCGACTGGTCCATTTCCAGTCTTCTGCAGTCCGTGCATACCGGTAACATCGTTCCCCTTTCCTTCCCTCTTCTCCATTGAGGGCAATGTCGATCTTAAGTGTGGGGGGGGGGGGATGTTTATCTTTTGACTGCATCAGATCTGTTTGTGTGTGCTTGGAGCCTAGTCCACTGTCCAAATTTTTAAATTTGAGGGCTCCAAGTACGTGTTCCTTGCAATTACCTGCTCAGTATGCTTTGAATTGACAGTCTCTGTAGTGATTTGCAACCTAGGGAGGTAGTGTAGCACTATGGAGGATGTTGATGCATTTAAGGAGTCTCATTTCTTCTTCATAGTGTGTTGGTTGATTGAGTGAATTAGTGATCTTAGGACCCTTGAATTGTGTGGTGTTGTGGACTCTCTGCCTGTCATGGACTCTTGTATCATGTTTTGAAAGTAACAGGTGCTCGAAATGTGCTTTGAAATAACGTCTCCCGTGCATAGTCTATTGATCAGTGGAGAATAGGATCAATAGACTTCATTATCAGTGGAGAATAGCCTCGGCCTGATTCCGTGATTTATAGCCTCCAGAATCGAAAGAAAATGGAAATTCGGAAAAATCGCCTTAAATTTGTGATGGTACCCCTTTGAAATATGCCAAAAATTGACCAGGAATAAATCTGCCCAAATCGGTGCTTAATGGACTTAATCATCGTTGAAGAATAGGTTCAGGCCGAATCCGTGATCTGTAGTCTTCAATATCGCATGAAAATGGCCTTTCGTCGCCCAAAAAATTACGAAATGTCATTCGAAGATACATTGGCCCAAATTGGTGCTTAATGGGCTTATCATCAATTGAGAATAGGATCAATAGACTTCATTATCTGTGGAGAATAGCCTCGGCCTGATTCCGTGATCTATAGCCTCCAGAATCGAAAGTAAATGGCATTTCGGAAAAATCGCCTTAAATCTGTGATGGTACCCCTTTGAAATATGCCAAAAATTGACCCGGAATAAATCTGCCCAAATCGGTGCTTAATGGACTTAATCATCGTTGAAGAATAGGTTCAGGCCGAATCCGTGATCTGTAGTCTTCAATATCGCAAGAAAATGGCCTTTCGTCGCCCAAAAAATTACGAAATGTCATCCGAAAATACATTGGCCCAAATCGGTGCTTAATGGGCTTATCATCAATGGAGAATAGTATCAATAGACTTCATTATCTGTGGAGAATAGCCTCTGCCTGATTTCGTGATCTATAGCCTCCAGAATCGAAAGAAAATGACACTTCGGAAAAATCGCTAGAAATCTGTGATGGCACACCTTTGAAATATGCCAAAAATTGACCCGGAATAAATCTGCCCAAATCAGTGCTTAATGGACTTAATCATCATTGAAGAATAGGTTCAGGCCGTATCCGTGATCTGTAGTCTTCAATATCGCAAGAAAATGGCTTTTCGTCGCCCAAAAAATTATGAAATGTTATCCGAAAATACATTGGCCCAAATCGGTGCTTAATGGGCTTATCATCAATGGAGAATAGGATCAATAGACTTCATTATCAGTGGAGAATAGCCTCGGCCTGACTCCGTGATCTATAGCCTCCTGAATCGAAAGTAAATGGCATTTCGGAAAAATCGCCTTAAATCTGTGATGGTACCCCTTTGAAATATGCCAAAAATTGACCCGGAATAAATCTGCCCAAATCGGTGCTTAATGGACTTAATCGTCGTTGAAGAATAGGTTCAGGCCGAATCCGTGATCTGTAGTCTTCAATATCGCAAGAACATGGCTTTTCGTCGCCCAAAAAATTACGAAATGTCATCCGAAAATACATTGGCCCAAATCGGTGCTTAATGGGCTTATCATCAATGGACAATAGGATCAATAGACTTCATTATCAGTGGAGAATAGCCTCGGCCTGATTCCGTGATCTAAACCCTCCAGAATCGAAAGAAAATGACATTTCGGAAAAATCGCTCGAAATCTGTGATGGTATCCCCTTTGAAATATGCCAAAAATTGACCCGGAATAAATCTGCCCAAATCGGTGCTTAATGGACTTAATCATCGTTGAAGAATAGGTTCAGGCCGAATCCGTGATCTGTAGTCTTCAATATCGCAAGAAAATGGCTTTTCGTCGCCCAAAAAATTATGAAATGTTTTCCGAAAATACATTGGCCCAAATCGGTGCTTAATGGGCTTATCATCAATGGAGAATAGGATCAATAGACTTCATTATCAGTGGAGAATAGCCTCGGCCTGACTCCGTGATGTATAGCCTCTTGAATCGAAAGTAAATGGCATTTCGGAAAAATCGCCTTAAATCTGTGATGGTACCCCTTTGAAATATGCCAAAAATTGACCCGGAATAAATCTGCCCAAATCGGTGCTTAATGGACTTAATCATCGTTGAAGAATAGGTTCAGGCCGAATCCGTGATCTGTAGTCTTCAATATCGCAAGAAAATGGCCTTTCGTCGCCCAAAAAATTACGAAATGTCATCCGAAAATAGATTGGCCCAAATCGGTGCTTAATGGGCTTATCATCAATGGAGAATAGGATCAATAGACTTCATTATCTGTGGAGAATAGCCTCGGCCGGATTCCGTGATCTATAGCCTCTAGAATCGAAAGAAAATGGCATTTCGGAAAAATCGCTCGAAATCTGTGATGGTACCCCTTTGAAATATGCCAAAAATTGACCCGAATAAATATGCCCAAATCGGTGCTTAATGGACTTAATCATCGTTGAAGAATAGGTTCAGGCCGAATCCGTGATCTGTAGTCTTCAATATCGCAAGAAAATGGCCTTTCGTCGCCCAAAAAATTACGAAATGTCATCCGAAAATAGATTGGCCCAAATCGGTGCTTAATGGGCTTATCATCAATGGAGAATAGGATCAATAGACTTCATTATCTGTGGAGAATAGCCTCGGCCGGATTCCGTGATCTATAGCCTCTAGAATCGAAAGAAAATGGCATTTCGGAAAAATCGCTCGAAATCTGTGATGGTACCCCTTTCAAATATGCCAAAAATTGACCCGAATAAATCTGCCCAAATCGTTGCTTAATGGACTTAATCATCATTGAAGAATAGCCTCAGGCCGAATCCGTGATCTATAGCCTTTAATATCCCAAGAATATGGCCTTTCGTCCCCAAAAAAATTACGAAATGTCATCCAAAAATACATTGGCCCAAATCGGTGCTTAATGGGCTTATCATCAATGGAGAATAGGATCAATAGTCTTCATTATCAGTGGAGAATAGCCACGGCCTGATTCCGTGATCTATAGCTTCCAGAATCAAAAGAAAATGACATTTCAGAAAAATCGCCCGAAATCTGTGATGGTACCCCTTTGAAATATGCAAAAAATTGACCCGTATTAAATCTGCCGAAATCGGTGCTTAATGGATTTAATCATCATTGAAGAATAGGTTCAGGCCGAATCCGTGATCTGTAGTCTTCAATATCGCAAGAAAATGGCCTTTCGTCGCCCAAAAAATTACGAAATGTCATCCGAAAATACATTTGCCCAAATCGGTGCTTAATGTGCTTATCATCAAAGGAGAATAGGATCAATAGACTTCATTATCTGTGGAGAATAGCCTCGGCTAGATTCCGTGATCTATAGCCTCCAGAATCGATAGAATATTGTATTTCGGAAAAATCGCCCGAAATCTGTGATGGTACCCCTTTGGAATCTGCCAAAAATTGACCCGGAATAAATACGCCCAAATTTTTGCTTAATGGACTTAATCATCGTTGAAGAATAGCCTCAGGCCGAATCCGTGATTTGTAGCCTTCAATATCCCAAGAAAATGGCCTTTCATTGCCCAAAAAATTGCGAAAATGTCATACGAAAATAAATTGGCTCAAATCGATGTTTAATGGGATTATCATCCTTGGAGAATAGAATTAATAAACTTCATTATCAGTGGAGAATAGCCTTGGCCTGATTCCGTGATCTTGAGCCTCCAGAATCGAAAGAAAATGACATTTCGGAAAAATCGCCCGAAATCTGTGATGGTACCCCTTTGAAATATGCCAAAAATTGACTCGGAATACATTGCCCAAATCGGTGCTTAATGTACTTAATCATCGTTGAAGAATAGCCTCAGGCCGAATCCGTGATCTGTAGCCTTCAATATCTTAAGAAAATGGCCTTTCATCGCCCAAAAAATTAATAAAATGCCATCCGAAAATAAATTGACTCAAATCGATGCTTAATGTTATTATCATCCCTGAAGAATAGGATCAATAGACTTCATTATACGTGGAGAATAGCCTCGACCTGATTCTGTGATCTGTAGCCTCCAGAATTGAAAGAAAATGGGATTTCGGAAAAATCGCCCGAAATCTGTGATGGGACCCCTTTGAAATCTGTTAAAAATTGACCCGGAATAAATCCGCCCAAGTCCGTGCTTAACGGACTTAATCATCATTGAAAAATAGACTCAGGCCGAATCCATGATCTGTAGCCTTCAATATCCTAAGAAAATGGCCTTTCGTCGCTCAAAAAATTACGAAATGTTATCCGAAAATACATTGGCCCAAATCGGTGCTTAATGGGCTTATCATCAATGGAGAATAGGATAAATAGACTTCATTAACTGTGGATAATAGCCTCGGCCTGATTCCGTGATCTATAACCTCCAGAATCGAAAGAAAATGGCATTTCGGAAAAATCGCTCGAAATCTGTGATGGTACCCCTTTGAAATATGCCAAAAATTGACCTGGAATAAATCTGCCCAAATCGGTTCTTAATGGACTTAATCATCGTTGAAGAATACCCTCAGGTCGAATCCGTGATCTGTAGCCTTCAATATCCCAAGAAAATGGCCTTTCGTCGAACAAAAAATTACGAAATGTCATCCGAAAATACATTGGCCCAAATCGGTGCTTAATGGGCTTATCATCAATGGAGAATAGGATCAATAGACTTCATTATCAGTGGAGAATAGCCTCGGCCTTATTCCGTGATCTATAGCCTCCAGAATCGAAAGAAAATGGCATTTCAGAAAAATCGCCCGAAATCTGTGATGGTACCCCTTTGGAATCTGCCAAAAATTGACCCGAAATAAATACGCCCAAATTTTTGCTTAATGGACTTAATCATCGTTGAAGAATAGCCTCAGGCCGAATCCGTGATTTGTAGCCTTCAATATCCCAAGAAAATGGCCTTTCATTGCCCAAAAAATTGCGAAAATGTCATCTGAAAATACATTGGCCCAAATCGGTACTTAATGGGCTTATCATCAATGGAGAATAGGATCAATAGTCTTCATTATCAGTGGATAATAGCCTCGGCCTGATTCCGTGATCTATAGCTTCCAGAATCAAAATAAAATGGCATTTCGGAAAAATTGCCCGAAATCTGTTATGGTACCCCTTTGAAATATGCAAAAAATTGACCCGGAATAAATCTGCCCAAATCGGTGCTTAATGGACTTAATCATCGTTGAAGAATAGGTTCAGGCCGAATCCGTGATCTGTAGTCTTCAATATCGAAAGAAAATGGCCTTTCGTCACCCAAAAAATTACGAAATGTCATCCGAAAATACATTGGCCCAAATCGGTGCTTAATGGGCTTGTCATCATTGGAGAATAGGATCAATAGACTTCATTATCAGTGGAGAATAGCCTCGGCCTGATTCCGTGATCTATAGCCTCCAGAATTGAAAGAAAATGGCATTTCGGAAAAATCGCCCGAAATCGGTGATGGTACCCCTTTGAAATATGCCAAAAATTGACCCGGAATAAATCTACCCAAATCGGTGCTTAATGGACTTAATCGTCGTTGAAGAATAGGTTCAGGCCGAATCCGTGATCTGTAGTCTTCAATATCGCAAGAACATGGCTTTTCGTCGACCAAAAAATTACGAAATGTCATCCGAAAATACATTGGCCCAAATCGGTGCTTAATGGGTTTATCATCAATGGACAATAGGATCAATAGACTTCAATATCAGTGGAGAATAGCCTCGGCCTGATTCCGTGATCTAAACCCTCCAGAATCGAAAGAAAATGGCATTTCGGAAAAATCGCTCGAAATCTGTGATGGTACCCCCTTTGAAATATGCCAAAAATTGACCCGGAATAAATCTGCCCAAATCGGTGCTTAATGGACTTAATCATCGTTGAAGAATAGGTTCAGGCCGAATCCGTGATCTGTAGTCTTCAATATCGCAAGAAAATGGCTTTTCGTCGCCCAAAAAATTACGAAATGTCATCCGAAAATACATTGGCCCAAATCGGTGCTTAATGGGCTTATCATCAATGGAGAATAGGATCAATAGACTATATTATTAGTGGAGAATAGCCTTGGCCTTATTCCGTGATCTATAGCTTCCAGAATCGAAAGTAAATGGCATTTCGGAAAAATCGCCTTAAATCTGTGATGGTACCCCTTTGAAATATGCCAAAAATTGACCCGGAATAAATCTGCCCAAATCGGTGCTTAATGGACTTAATCATCGTTGAAGAATAGGTTCAGGCCGAATCCGTGATCTGTAGTCTTCAATATCGCAAGAAAATGGCCTTTCGTCGCCCAAGAAATTACGAAATGTCATCCGAAAATACATTGGCCCAAATCGGTGCTTAATGGTCTTATCATCAATGGAAAAAGGATCAATATACTTCATTATCTGTGGAGAATAGCCTCGACCTGATTCCGTGATCTATAGCCTCCAGAATCGAAAGAAAATGGCATTTCAGAAAAATCGCTCGAAATCTGTGATGGTACCCCTTTGAAATATGCCAAAAATTGACCCGGAATAAATCTGCCCAAATCGGTGCTTAATGGACTTAATCATCGTTGAAGAATAGGTTCAGGCCGAATCCGTGATCTGTAGTCCTCAATATCGCAAGAAAATGGCCTTTCGTCGCCCAAAAAATAACGAAATGTCTTCCGAAAATACATTGGCCCAAATCGGTGCTTAATGGGCTTATCATCAATTGAGAATAGGATCAATAGACTTCATTATCTGTGGAGAATAGCCTCGGCCTGATTCCGTGATCTATAGCCTCCAGAATCGAAAGAAAATGGCATTTCGGAAAAATCGCCTTAAATTTGTGATGGTACCCCTTTGAAATATGCCAAAAATTGACCCGGAATAAATCTGCCCAAATCGGTGCTTAATGGACTTAATCATCGTTGAAAAATAGGTTCAGGCCGAATCCGTGATCTGTAGTCTTCAATATCGCAAGAAAATGGCCTTTCGTCGCCCAAAAAATTACGAAATGTCATCCGAAAATACATTGGCCCAAATCGGTGCTTAATGGGCTTATCATCAATGGAGAATAAGATTAATAGACTTCATTATCAGTGGAGAATAGCCTCGGCCTGATTCCGTGATCTATAGCCTCCAGAATCGAAAGAAAATGGCAATTCGGAAAAATCGACTTAAATCTGTGATGGTACCCCCTTTGAAATATGCCAAAAATTGACCAGGAATAAATCTGCCCAAATCGGTGCTTAATGGACTAAATCATCGTTGAAGAATAGGTTCAGGCCGAATCCGTGATCTGTAGTCTTCAATATCGCATGAAAATGGCCTTTCGTCGCCCAAAAAATTACGAAATGTCATTCGAAAATACATTGGCCCAAATTGGTGCTTAATGAGCTTATCATCAATTGAGAATAGGATCAATAGACTTCATTATCTGTGGAGAATAGCCTCGGCCTGATTCCGTGATCTATAGCCTCCAGAATCGAAAGTAAATGGCATTTAGGAAAAATCGCCTTAAATCTGTGATGGTACCCCTTTGAAATATGCCAAAAATTGACCCGGAATAAATCTGCCCAAATCGGTACTTAATGGACTTAATCATTGTTGAAGAATAGGTTCAGGCCGAATCCGTGATCTGTAGTCTTCAATATCGCAAGAAAATGGCTTTTCGTCGACCAAAAAATTATGAAATGTCATCCGAAAATACATTGGCCCAAATCGTTGCTTAATGGGCTTATCATCAATGGAGAATAGGATCAATAGACTTCATTATCAGTGGAGAATAGCCTCGGCCTGATTCCGTGATCTATAGCCACCAGAATCGAAAGAAAATGGCAATTCGGAAAAATCGACTTAAATCTGTGATGGTACCCCCTTTGAAATATGCCAAAAATTGACCTGGAATAAATCTGCCCAAATCGGTGCTTAATGGACTTAATCATTTTTGAAGAATAGGTTCAGGCCGAATCTGTGATCTGTAGTCTTCAATATCGCAAGAAAATGGCTTTTCGTCGCCCAAAAAATTACGAAATGTCATCCGAAAATACATTGGCCCAAATCGGTGCTTAATGGGCTTATCATCTATGGAGAATAGGATCAATAGACTTCATTATCAGTGGAGAATAGCCTCGGCCTGATTCCGTGATCTATAGCCTCCAGAATCGAAAGTAAATGGCATTTCGGAAAAATCGCCTTAAATCTGTGATGGTACCCCTTTGAAATATGCCAAAAATTGACCAGGAATAAATCTGCCCAAATCGGTGCTTAATGGACTTAATCATCGTTGAAGAATAGGTTCAGGGCGAATCCGTGATCTGTAGTCTTCAATATCGCAAGAAAAAGGCCTTTCGTCGCCCAAAAAATTACGAAATGTCATCCGAAAATACATTGGCCCAAATCGGTGCTTAATGGGCTTATCATCAATGGAGAATAGGATCAATAGACTTCATTATCTGTGGAGAATAGCCTCGACCTCATTCCGTGATCTATAGCCTCAAGAATCGAAAGAAAATGGCATTTCGGAAAAATCGCTCGAAATCTGTGATGGTACCCCTTTGAAATATGCCAAAAATTGACCCGGAATAAATATGCCCAAATCGGTGCTTAATGGACTTAATCGTCGTTGAAGAATAGGTTCAGGCCGAATCCGTGATCTGTAGTCTTCAATATCGCAAGAAAATGGCCTTTCGTCTCCCAAAAAATTACAAAATGTCATCCGAAAATAGATTGGCCCAAATCGGTGCTTAATGGGCTTATCATCAATGGAGAATAGGATCAATAGACTTCATTATCAGTGGAGAATAGCCTCGGCCTGATTCCGTGATCTATAGCCTCCAGAATCGAAAGAAAATGGCAATTCGGAAAAATCGACTTAAATCTGTGATGGTACCCCCTTTGAAATATGCCAAAAATTGGCCAGGAATAAATCTGCCCAAATCGGTGCTTAATGGACTAAATCATCGTTGAAGAATAGGTTCAGGCCGAATCCGTGATCTGTAGTCTTCAATATCGCATGAAAATGGCCTTTCGTCGCCCAAAAAATTACGAAATGTCATTCGAAAATACATTGGCCCAAATTGGTGCTTAATGAGCTTATCATCAATTGAGAATAGGATCAATAGACTTCATTATCTGTGGAGAATAGCCTCGGCCTGATTCCGTGATCTATAGCCTCCAGAATCGAAAGTAAATGGCATTTAGGAAAAATCGCCTTAAATCTGTGATGGTACCCCTTTGAAATATGCCAAAAATTGACCCGGAATAAATCTGCCCAAATCGGTGCTTAATGGACTTAATCATTGTTGAAGAATAGGTTCAGGCCGAATCCGTGATCTGTAGTCTTCAATATCGCAAGAAAATGGCTTTTCGTCGACCAAAAAATTACGAAATGTCATCCGAAAATACATTGGCCCAAATCGGTGCTTAATGGGCTTATCATCAATGGAGAATAGGATCAATAGACTTCATTATCAGTGGAGAATAGCCTCGGCTTGATTCCGGGATCTATAGCCTCCAGAATCGAAAGTAAATGGCATTTCGGAAAAATCGCCTTAAATCTGTGATGGTACCCCTTTGAAATACGCCAAAAATTGACCAGGAATAAATCTGCCCAAATCGGTGCTTAATGGACTTAATCATCGTTGAAGAATAGGTTCAGGGCGAATCCGTGATCTGTAGTCTTCAATATCGCAAGAAAAAGGCCTTTCGTCGTCCAAAAAATTACGAAATGTCATC